>MJUT01017050.1:21133-32203 GCA_002080005.1 Gigantidas platifrons | reverse complement strand
GGCACAATAGGCCGTGCTCACAGGGTGTGAAGACAAGGGTTTCCAGAAACCCCTGTCGTCACACCCTGTGAACACAGGCTATTGTTCTTATAACAATAAAGTAATTCATAGAAAGGCAGTTTAAGAGATAGAAAGCATATGGTTTAACAATAGACCTGGGGTGTAAATATCCGTTCACAACTTTATGACCTTTAAAAGGTATGTCACGCTTGAAATGTAGTTAGTAATAGTTACCGACTGAGATCGAGGTGTTCAAGCTAGATGAAGCTACCTCAGCCCGTGCAACTTTTGCGCCGAGACCACATAGCGGTCGAGGTGCTCAAAGCACGGGCGAGGGTGTTTATCTAGCTTGAACCCGAGATCGAAGTCGGTAACTGACTTACACTCTACTCTAGTAATATTGTTTATAAAAAATATATTATATTTTATATAATGTATAATAATCATTACATCAGCATTATTTTGTTCTACTTGTTGGGTGAAAGTGGCTAAAGTCGTAAGTACATGTACATTTAGATTGTAGTATTTGAGAAAAAAAACATATATTTCACTAACAGGTGGATATTTTACATAGTATTATGGAATAAACTATTGTTTTTTAATAACGGTAGTGTTACATACATAAACATTAAAATGCAATTCACCCCCCCCCCCTTTCTGGGCCACATAAAAAAACAGTCATACCAACATAACATCGGTCTCTCATTTTTGCTATCTACCTGTTTGTATTGGGAATTTAATATTACAAGTCCGCAATTTGCACGATGACTGCACTTTAAACTCATAAGTACGATTCCTGTGTAACTTAAATTCGTTTGAAATTTGGAGAAAAGACGAATTATTCATTTTCGCAAATCATTTTTGGATGAAGACAGTGTTTGACACTATATATTAAAAAGTTTGAATTAACATTCAAGTTCCAATGAAGCCACAGATTTTACATGTTTTTGTTTTATTATTATTTGGGGGGGGTGTAACGTAACATGATCTCATTATTTGGTGTTTATTTTCATAATTTTACTCTGTCATTTCTAAGCACTTGTTATTTTATTTATTGGTATGTATTGTATAACTTTTGGAAATATTTATTTGTCAAAATAGCCTCACGTGTGTTATACCCAGACCACATAGTGCCAGGTGTTCAAGTGACGTCACTATTCGTCCCGAGCCTAAGACACGTGCGAATTCTTTTGACAAATAGGTATTTCCAAAATTTGAATACCTATCGATTACAATAGAACTAGTTTGTAATACCTGTTCTGAAATTAAATCTACCTGTATAAATACCTGAACATACGTCACTTTATTTAATATGCATATATTCTCGGTTAGGTTTGAAATAATAAAAATAACAATTTAAAGTATCATTTTCCGGGTGTTTTCTTTATTAAAGCTTTATATTAGAAAGTTCTATTTCCTCACATGTTCCCCATTTAAAAACCTAGGACACTTTCACCAGAGGACAGAAATAGAAGTTCGATCATATTCCAAATAGTAATTATATTTTCTTTTGGATATTATGAAGCAGCCGGCCGCGATACTGGTATTACCAGTATAGTACCAGTATCTGCAATACTAGTAAATACTAGTATTCCAGTATCTTCCATAATTTTCCAGCATCTGCAATGCTAGAAGATTCTGGTACGATACTGGTTATACCAGTATTGCAGATACTGGAAGAGTCTGGAAAATACTGGTTATACCAGTTTTGCAGATACTGGAAGATTCTGGTACAATACTGGTAATACCAGTATTGCAGATACTGGAAGATTCTGGTACAATACTGGTAATACCAGTATTGCAAATACTGGAAAATACTGGGTGTGTGTGATCACACAGGTAATTTGTAATCTTAAGTTATTTAACCCCCTTTTCTGTTCGATACCTATTCCATGAAATATATATAGGTATTCAAATATAAATAACAGGAATGTTAACGTATAAGATAACTGGCAATCGACTCCACTTTTTGTTTTCATGTGGTTTAAATAACGTGATGTTATTTTAGGATTCCTCTTTTATTAGAAAATATAAATGTAAACTGGATTTAAAAAAAATAAAGTGTAAATTACCAGAAAATGAAAACTAGCCGAAACAATATTATGCCTAGAAAATAATCAAAATAAGTTTAAAATGCCTTCAATTTTTTTTCTTTGAAACCATGTACCCTATGTAGACGGACCGACAGTAATAACTGTCTCAAAACAAAGCAATCTTTTTAACTATGCACTTTTTTATTGGTCTAAATATAATACTAAGAAATTGCAAACCACAGCTACATATAGACTTCAAAAACCAATAAGGGGGATTTATCATTGATTGATTTATTGTGTTTAACGCCACTTTCAGGAAGCCGGAGAGAACCACCGACCATGGGCAAGCAACTGGTAAACTTTATCACTTGCGGCTGCGAGTCGAGTTCACCAGTTTATGTAATTTACAAAGCCGGGCGTGAACCCACGCCATATTGGTGATAGGCTTGTATGAGTTGTTAGATCCATCGACCTAATTCATTGAGCCATCCGGGCCCCCTAAAAATAGGGATAAAGTTTACTCGTTGTTTGTCCAGGGTCGGTGGTTCCGTCCGGTTACTCCAGCTTCCCCCACCACTAAAACTGGTCGCCATGATATAGCTGAAATATTGCTGAAAGTGGCATTAAACACCAAAAAATCAATCAATCAAACTATTTTTAGGATGTCTGACTGATTCAGTTGGTGAATTTTCGGCAGAATATGCATATATCCTGGACCGTAATTATTTTGATTACCTTTCATTAGGTAATCAAAAGTTATTTCATCTAATACACCTTTATTAAACATTCCCCTCAAATATGTGTTAAGACCATACCTGAGATCATTGAAATCAAAGGTATCTAATTTTACATAATGTAGATTTTTTAATTATTATATCTTTATCTTTCTTTAAAGAGGAAATTTTCAATTGTTCCATAGCATTCAAATTATCTCTGAATGTACATGTAATGAGGACAATACATGTCTTGTTTTATATATGTAATTTCAAAAACGCCACATGCAGGTGGTGGTGTATATCTTGTTTTTGATTTGAATGGATGAATTTCATTTGAGTTGTCATGCTATAGATAACGGCATCTCAATGCCGATTTTTCATATTTGTTTCTAGCCGGGTTACTTTGCAGAATGTTTGTACATATAATGAAGATGTGCATATCACAGAATGACACTCCACAAGAGATATGATATGTCGGTGCTACAGGAAGCGTGGGGTATACAAGTACTATTTTTTGTTTAATTAGTTATGTGCTACATACGAACTTTTTTGGTGACAGTTTGATGAACCATGGGAACCTTCAAGCAAGTATGCAGAAAGAATCATATTTGTAGATCACCAGATGAAACCCATACAGTAGATACAGAGTCATATGCCAAGACTGGTTTGTCATAAAATAATATTTATTGTCAATTAAATGTGTGTTTCAACATAAATAAATAAAACAATTTCAGTCTAGTCCGTTTGATTTCTATAAATCTATATAAAACATAAATAATTATTTCGTACATCAATATACTTTCACAATTTTAGATTCGTAATTGCAAAGTTGTCCATCGCCATAATTATTATTAAAAATTAATCTACAAATTTGAAATTAATGTTCAGTTTGTATACATTACATTGCCAACATTCTCAAATGGACTATTAGTAACCACACTTTCATCTACTTAGAAGCTTTTATGAAGCACAACATGATAGCTGCTACCCGGAAAATAAATAAATAAATAAATAAATAAATAAATAAATAAATAAATTAATTAATTAATTCAAAAGTCCTTTCCCAAGGTATCCCATTTTTTCTTCATTCTGTATTACTACCATATATCCCTCGTTCTATATAACTCTTAGGAGTGTATGTTTGTGCCCCCACTTTTTTGTCAATTTATTTTTAGAAACAGCTGAAATTTGAGCATTGTAGAAAATGTGCAATGCAATATCAGATTTAAAAGTAGTATAGTCCGAGCGATTGATACCCTATAAATTGGGACGTGATACATCGTACATAGATCTATTCATATCACACACCCCATTAGTTCGCACATCGCACCTATGTTTCATCTAAAAGTTGTTAACAGGTGGCCTCGGGCTGGAAATGTGTAGTCATTAACCTAGCTAATTCCCGATCTTATCATTCTATTATTATATTATTGATCAACACTAAACTCAATATGCAAAAAAAAAAATGTATCACAATATTTAAATCTATCTCTATGTTTAGCACTGATTCAGGACTTGAGACCTGCTACATATAAAAGTAGGTGGTTTAAGATTCTCTTTCTTTTTCCCCTTTTACAGCGATATCCAGTTACGCTTCCCATTCGTATCTTTTTCTGGATTCCCGGGGTCCTAATTTTCTTTTCTTTGTCATTTGATACCCCGTTCCTTTCAATTCCTTTGAAGTCTGTCTGGATGTCAGATTCTTGTACTTTTCGTAAGAAATCAAAATCATCTTGTCCATATTATAGCTCCAGCAATATTCAATAAAAGAACAACTGCTGTTGATGCACTTTGTAATGCTTTCAGTTTCTCTCGTCTCGTAGATGTCTTTTTCCCCAAAAGGGTCAATATTTTCTTGTATCTCTTCAAAGTGTTTTTCCTGAAGGCGATAGTATAACGGTACCTTTCAATACGTTGTTTGTAATTTCACACAACGCTTTCAACTGAGGTTTAGTAATGGTCGTCAACAGAGCTTTCCTCTGGAGTTTGGAAGTGGATTGTAGTAGCTGTAAATAATGACCTTGATCTTCAATCAGTTGACTCATGATTCATTAGTTTCACCCTCAATTCCTCTTATAAACCTTTTGAAACGTAAACGATGGTGTCTTCACCCGGAAAAAACCTTTGTTCTCAACCTGTAATTATCATCAGAATGTGGGGACATATCCAAAACCAAGTAATTGTAAGGAGACATGGACAGTGCATCTGCGTAGCTCTGCGTCAACACTTGAGAGTGGCCTGGAAAAAGCTGTCGTCCCAGTGTCGCCACCTGCGAAACGTCTCTAATGTTTTTCATCAGTACCATGTAAGTTATATTCAGAGCGATGGTTCTCGATTTAGATCCTCTCGGGAAAATGTTTTGCGTAATGAAAATTACACTAAGTCTCCGATGATGACAGCCTTGCGTAAACAACATTTCCATGTCCACATCCTGAACCACACGATGCACCAAACCATCCAGTACGATCAGATTATGACAACCGTCAGCGCTTATGTCTTCAACAATTTCCATCGTAGGTAAACCTTTCAGAAAGGTAATGTTTGGTATCTTCTTTTTCATTTCGTCAAATAATGGTTGGTGAATACCGGAACAATATAGTATTTTTTTCGGCGGTTCATCAGAGTACATCTGTTTGGCATGTTGTAAAAGTCTATGTACAAATCTCGTCTTCCCCGCACCAGTCTGTGCACTGATGCAAGTACTTGAGCAAGGTAAGAAAGGAAACACCATGAGTATCTTATCTGCACCTTCTTTCCTATTCTTATATCCTATTGCTGGTTTTCAACGTGGGACTGGGTAAAGCGTAGCCGATGGCACTACTCAGTAACGTAATCCATAGTTCGTTTTGTCCATTCTGCAGAGATAATTCCCGATAGATGTGATAATAATCACATACACCACTATCATTTGACACAAATACACAATTTCCGATTTAGGAAGCCTATTTCCTAACATGTTCCGACGTTCACTAGCGTTTTCACTTTCAGTGCTCATGTTTTGTTTAGCAATGACGTATTCACTCTCTTATCAAGATGTCGTATTCAGTCTCTTATCAAGATGTCATTAACCACTTTACGATCGTTGTCTTCTAAGCTAGTGACAGAATTTTTTTTCAAAATATCTTTCATCGACTCATTTCGATATCTTCGCACCGTGTAGTAAATAGCATAAAGACAGCACGTGTTCGTATGCACCGGTTGTAGTCTGTTTTTTGTGTACAGACAGGACGGACCATTAGCTAGTAACACGTTCATAAAACGGTGATGGTAAACGTCAACTGCATTTCCCGCGGAATCAACAAATTCAACTGGCCCGTCTCTTGGAAAGTGAAACGTGAGCCAATGCGTGCCCGACTGATCACACGTGTTCGTATTAACAATGAACGTCTGTGGTCTTTTCTTGATCGTGGCCGGCAGTTTGTTGGCGCAACACACGGTTACGGGATAGTCTCTCAAAAATGTTTCTATTTCAAAATTATTCATTGTAAGAGAACGTTTCTGGAATGGTCTACCTGCAGCACCTTGGGGCATTTTCCATACATGAGCAACGTCACGCTTTCTGGTAAAGCAGTATCAAATCTCAATTCCAATTGACGGTCCCCTCTACGTTTTGTGGTGAAATCAGTGTTTTCGTTAATATCAAAAATGAACATTAAACTCCGATAAAGACACGGCTATATCTTTTTTAAATGTAGACAGCGTTCTGTAGGCTGTTTCCTGCAAAATTAGGTTGCAGAGGTTTGGAAGGATACGTCTGTCCGTCGATATATAATCCAAGGAAGTTACAGTCAAACGGTTGAAAAAACATTGGTGATCTCTTATAATCTCCACCGTAGGAGGCGCTTGCAACCATTCCAACGACGAGTTGAGTAGGTATCTCTGACTGAAAGAGATTGTTTTCGCTGTAACTGTATTGACCTTTTGATATCGATGCAATCTTCAAACTACTGTTCACGTAAGGATAAATGGCTGGGGTATCTCTAATCATTTTCGAATGTGCCATGAGTACCCCTGCGTTTGGTTTCTGTACACATAGTTTGAAACTCACGTCTAAGATCTGAACTTTTTAACTAGCATTCTCTGTGTCGCTCATCAAACGGAAAGAATTTTTGCTGGGACAAAATTTTAACGCTAGACTCACCCCATTGATCATCAATCGGTTCTGTTGAAAGATATCTAAATGTATCGGTCCTTCTATTTCTAAGATATGCCCTTCCTTTGTGTACAACGCTCTCATATACAGTACCGTATTCGATCCGGTGTCTACGGCAGGGTCATCTCTTCCACCTTCATGTTTGACAAATAATTGAGATTGTAGGGTGATTTTGTCATTTTCATTGGTGGACAGTAAAGTGTCGATGTAAGCTTTGTATGGGTAATTGGTACCTGTCTGTCCCACTGGGGTTTGCTGTAATGTACAGTGCACTTGCGAAAATATGGAATGTAACGCCAGGTTGACCAATCCCACATCTCCTGTCGTTATGGGTTGATCTGTCGCATCGGTGAGTCTGATTTTAACCTTCAGTGTACTGTTTTTCAAGTCCATATATCCAGCAGACTGTGGGGGGACCAGGAACTCTAGCGCTGGATATTCAGTAATTTGATTGATAGGACGAGATTCAATCCATTCCCTGGAATGAATGGAAGTATGGCTGGACGGAGGTTCAAAAATGGAAAGCTCGTCCACGTGATTCTCCTCGATTTGATTCATTCTTCCAGTTGATTGTAAGAAGATCTACTCTTCTTGTCTTCCCTCTTATCACTTTTTTACCTTCTCGTTTTAGTTCAGATTTAGTCATTTCAATAGCTTGGGCTACTGGAGTTACCAATTCAACCTTAGGACTTTCCATATCCGTGGATTTACGCCAACGTGCACCGCTACCAACGATATATCTTCCCCTATGATCTGGGTGCACCCTTCCTTCCGAAACATCAACAAAATGCTGCTGCCATTTTTGATGGTCTGGAACGTATGGTATCCATTGTATTTGTTTGAAATCATATAACTCTATAGACCCCATCGTCGTCTGAAATGTAGCGTACAAAATAATCTGTCGATTTTAAAACGAGAAGGACTAAGTGCGTCGTCTCTTATGAATATCTGTAAGCGTCTCAGTTCTTCGCATTAAACTTTAAAGTAGAAAACCGGATTCATAATCAAGTCAACCTTTTCTTCTGCATCGACATCGATGGAGCGTAACATTGGTAGTGACGTTCCTTTCACGTATGAGTCTTCCACAAGGTTCGAACACACGTAAATGCGATGTGTCGACTTTTCAAAATTTGACACAAACGTGATCTCCGACAAACCACATTCCCATTGTCCGTTGAGGAGGAACCTTCGCTTCGCTTCGCGGTAAATCAACCGTAAAATCTCCCGCGTGGATGTCGACGTGAGACAAAAGCGAATCCGCACAGTGCAAATGAAGGTAAAAATCCTCCATATCGCAATTTTTTTTCTATCTATCAGTCTTTTGAGCTCTTATGGTCTACAAAATATCTATTCGGGTGAGAGAGAGACATGAAAGTATGGTAAAACTCTGACCAGTAGTCTTCATACCTTTCTCTGTCCCTATCTGCCAAGTGTTTGGTGAACATGAGCACAACTCGCACACGCATGATATTAACGATACCGTCTTCAAACACCGAATTCAGGAAATTTCTGTAACGATCCATGCTATATTACATAATTGGTTTTCTTCCTCTTATCACTGTTCTATCGATCTAATGGATAATACGATTGCTTGACGAACATATTGTGGTCTCAGTATGCGGGGTATGATGTCGTGATAGGCGATCAAGGCGTAGTGTTTCCGACGTAAAGATATTCTTTGGTCCGATACATGTCGCAGTACCAGCGAACGTTCCCTGAATTGTGTGCCGTCATGTGGTAAAACTCTAATAGAACCGTCTATGATGTAACGAACTACCTCTCCCAGCGCTTCCATCTGTTCAGCAGTCATGTATCGAACGATGCCTTTTCTGTCCCTGACGTTTGCATTCCTTAGCTCTCTCCATAAATGAATTCGTCTATACACGTTCAATTGATCCATAGTCACTAGGGTAATTATGTCTAAATACTCTTATAGTCTTTCAAGTCCGACGATGGTATCTAGCTGTTAAATTTAACTGGTCATCCAACCCATTTTCCTAACGCCTGTCCTCTACGTTGACGTAATACTTTTTCTATACGATAGACTGTATCCTTTGTCACTGCTACTTTGCTGAGTTCAGTCCTGTGAAAGGTTCCCTGGATAGGGTCACCCGTGATATCCTTTGATGTGTAAAACGTGATTTTCTGCTTTTTACCTCGACCATCCACCACAAAATATTCCATTGTCCATCGTTCGTCGTATTCTCGTTCAAACATCCCTCGCAAATGTGATATTCGTATGGAAAATTCCCCAAAGTGCTGCAGGTAGACCAATCCAGAAACGTTCTCTTACAATGAATAATTTTGAAATAGAAAAACTTTTGAGAGACTATCCTGTAACCGTGTGTTGCGCCAACAAACTGCCGGCCACAATCAAGAAAAGACCACAGACGTTCATTGTTAATACGGGCACGTGTGATCAGTCGGGCACGCATTGGCTCACGTTTCACTTTCCAAGAGACGGGCCAGTAGAATTTTTTGATTCCGCGGGAAATGCAGTCGAAGTTTACCATCACCGTTTTATGAACGTGTTACTAGCCAATGGTCCGTCCTGTCTGTACACAAAAACAGACTACAACCGGTTCATACGAACACGTGCGGTCTTTATGCTATTTACTACACGGTGCGGCGATATCGAAATGAGTAGATGAAAGACATTTTGAAAAAAAATTTCTGTGACTAGCTTAGAAGACAACGATCGTAAAGTGGTTAATGACATCTTGATAAGAGAGTGAATACGTCATTGCTGAACAAAACATGAGCACTGAAAGTGAAAACGCTAGTGAACGTTGGAACATGTTAGGAAATATGCTTCCTATATCGGAAATTGTGTATTTCTGTCAAATGATAGTGGTGTACGTGATTATTATCACATTCTCTGCAGAATGGAAAGAACGAACTATGGATTACGTTACTGAGTAGTGCCATTGGCTACGATTTACCCAGAGTAGGAAAGAAGGTGCAGATAAGATAATCATGGTGTTTCCTTTCTTACCTTGCTCAAGTACTTGCATCAGTGCACAGACTGGTGCGGGGAAGACGAGATTTGTATATAGAATTTTACAACATGCCAAACAGATGTACTCTGATGAACCGCCGAAAAAAATACTTTATTGTTTCGGTATTCACCAACCACTATTTGACGAAATGAAAAAGAAGATACCAAACATTACCTTTCTGAAAGGTTTACCTACGATAGAAATTGTTGAAGACATAAGCGGTGACGGTTGTCACAATCTCATCGTACTGGATGATTTGATGCATCGTGTGGTTCAGGATGTGGACATGGAAATGTTGCTTACGCAAGGCTGTCATCATCGGAGACTCAGTGTGATTTTCATTACGCAAAGCATTTTCCTCGAGAGGATCTAAATCGAGAACCATCGCTCTGAATACAACTTACATGGTACTGATAAAAAAAACATTAGAGACGTTTCGCAGGTGGCGACACTGGGATGACAGCTTTTTCCAGGCCACTCTCAAGTGTTGACGTAGAGCTAGGCAGATGCACTGTCCATGTCACCTTACAATTACTTGGTTTTGGATATGTCCCCACATCCTGATGATAAATACAGATTGATAACAAAGGTTTTTCCGGGTGAAGACACCATCGTTTACGTTCCAAAAGATTTACAAGAGGAATTGAGGGTGAAACTAAAAAAATGAGTGGACTGATTGACGATCAAGGTCATTATTTACAGCTACTACAATCCACTTACAAACTCCAGAGGAAAGCTCTGTTGACGACCATTACTAAACCTCAGTTGAAAGCGTTGTGTGAAATTACAAACAACGTATTGAAAGGTACCGTTATGCTATCGCCTTCAGGAAAAAAACTTTGAAGAGATACAAGAAAATATTGACCCTTTTGGGGGAAAAGACATCTACGAGACGAGAGAAACTGAAAGCATTACAAAGTGCATCAACAGCAGTTGTTCTTTTATCGAATATTGCTGGAGCTTCAATATGGACAAGATGATTTTGATTTCTTACGAAAAGTACAAGAATCTGATATCCAGGCAGACTTCAAAGGAATTGAAAGGAACCGGAAATCAAATGACAAAGAAACGAAAATTAGGACCCCCGGGAACTCCTGAAAGAGATACGAATGGGAAGCGTAACTGGATATCGCTGTAAAAGGGGAAAAAAGAAAGAGAATAAAAAAAAA
>MJUT01017050.1:0-21085 GCA_002080005.1 Gigantidas platifrons | reverse complement strand
AAAAAAAAATTAAAAAGATGAAAAAAAAATCTTAAACCACCTACTTTTATATGTAGCAGGTCTCAAGTCCTGAACCAGTTCTCGGATCTGGAAGCGTGAGAGAGATTGTTTCCAACAATATTGTGTAACAAATTGATTTTAGATAAAATGGGGTGTGTGCTAAATATAGAGGTAGCTTTAAATATTGTGATACATTTTTTTGTATATTGACTTTAGTGTTGATCAATAATATAATAATAGAATAATAAGATCGGGAATTAGCTAGGTTAATGACCACACATTTCCAATCCGAGGCCACCTGTTTACAACTTTTAGATGAAACATAAGTGCGATGTGCGAACTTATGGGGTGTGTGCTATAAATAGATCTATGTACGATGTCCCATGTCCCAGTTTATGGGGTGTGTGCTATAAATAGATTTATGTACGATGTCCCATGTCCCAGTTTATAGGGTATCAATCGCTCTTAAAATTTGATCACACCACATATCGGTCCACTCCTACGTCTCGGAAACTTTACATGTTCGATGTTGGTGAACGTATTCTCGTCCTTAATACAGCTGGGATATTGATCGCTATAGACGTTTTGCAATACATTTATAATCACTCATAATTCTCTTTCTGTTCTATTTTGGTTGGGAGGATCACTTGATCCTGTGGCACCTTTTTGTTCACCCACCTTTGCCTCGTGAAGAAACTTTAATGTATAATTGTTAAAAATAGATAGATTAAATGGCCACAATAGGTAGCACAGAAAATGCCAGTTGGATTCTAGTTGTTTTTATTCTACGAGGCAAACAGAGCAAGCTGCTTGCTGTTATATGCTGCTTAGGTGTATATATTATATTTTGGTAGGAGGTATGTGGTTGATTCAATTGGTGTTTTTGCGATGTGTTGCTATATATTGAGAGAGCATAAATAAATACACATGGAGTGTACCTACATGTATTATACTACTTGTCTATGTTTAAATAATTGTCATTTTGTGATGATATTTCTTTGTATGTTATTATTTCAACTTTTTGCAATAAATAGATGTAAATTTATGCGTCAATCAAGTAAAATTCTGAAAGCTGCACTTTCAGATAAATAATTGATAAAGCGTATGTCTTTCTTAGTTGGAAATTGAACAGACAAGCATATACTGGTGAATAATTTAGCAAGGATACTGGATTCAAATATTTATTCAAAAGAAATTCCAATGAAAGTGGTTTCATTGAATATTAACGATGTATGGACATATAATTGGTATACGATCGATCACCCGAAGGAGATAATTTGTATGACAACTTAAGCAAGCATGCACTCAATTGCAAATTCAATTATGTTTATATTTGTAAATAGCAACAATGAAAAATAATTTAACAACGATCACTTGATATTAAAACAATGCATTTTAACTGTTACCTGATTTTAAGACAATGTATTTTAGCGGTCACATGATTTTAAAACAATGCATTTTAACGGTCACATGAAACTTCTATGAATTATGGGACGATGATTTAAGTCAAATCCTTAAAGAACCAATATGCTCCATTTCGATATGAACACTTGCCCACAGCTACAAAAATAAATATATATGACTGTACAGTATTTCGAAATAAACACGGATTTATTACTGGCTATATTGCATCATTTAATTTGAAATATGATATTTAGTGTTGCAAAAGCTATCATTGATATTATTGCAGAATTTCAAATATGGGGATTTAAGAATCTGAGAACACACATCTGATTCAAACTACTCAAGAATCTTAGAATGTACATAATAATATAAAAAAAAATATGTACTAGAATGTAAGTGAACTTTCATGGAAGGCTGAATGAAAGTGACAATGTTGATTTGTATATTCAATAAGGTGGGAAACTACATTAACAACAAAATCTGTTAAATAAAAAATGAAAGACTTTATTGACATGAAATATTGAAAGCATAATATACTCTGACAGCACAGCACTATTATTATCAATGTAAAATATAACAGATTAATTATATGACATGCAATATATTTTTATTGTTGGTAATATGAGTTAGAGTTATCTTTCTTTTCTCTCTAATATGAGGGTTGGTTTGCCGATATTTATAGTCACTTTCAGGTTAGGTTTATGGTGTTTAAAGTCACTTTCAACAACATTTCAGCTATATAGTGGCGGTCAGCTTTATTAGTGGAGGAAACCGAAGTACCCGGGGAAAACACCTCACTTGTCGCAAGTCACTGATTAACTTTATCACATAATGTTGCATCGAGAAGAGCCCGCCTGAGTGGGATTTGAACTCACAACTTAAGTAGCTATAGGAACTGATTGCATAGGTAGTTGTTAATCCAACTACCATACGATCATGGCCACAGAGGCCACACATATACCTTTGATGTTGTTTCATACTTATAGCTATTAAATATAATAACTGCTTTGCTTGGAGAAATTGAATTATAGGATTGTCTTATTAAATATAAAAATAAATAACATCAAACTTGCAAACTCCTCATACTAATTGCGTATTAATTCTTCGAAGTGTAAAATATTCAACCGACATTTATCAGATACCATTTGCTAACAAAACAAAATATAAACTTTAGTAAAGGAAATAGTATATAAACATAATAAAATAATATAAAATAAGGACAGATAGTTGGTTATACAATGAATTTTTTTATTATTAGGCACACAAGTCGTACGCATGTTATGTTTTCTTGAATGAAATTAATTACAAAATAAGCAATAATAGCTACACATTCAATAGTATACAATAAAAAATACATTATTTATATTTTGATTTTGTATATTGTTTTTGATATTATTTGGAAGATTCTCCTAAAGTCAAAATATCACATTTCTGTATGAATATTGTCATGGTAGTTTGAGTTACAATAAAAAAAATATTTGAAAGCTAACAGTTTCAAATCACAATTGCTACCAATAGATGCCAGATTAATTTCACAGCTATAATTAGTGATTGATTCTATAAGTTCATTTACACCCAAATGTGAATAACAATAATACGACACAGTCGGAGAAGCTCGAACATCCATAATAAGGAATATGGTAGACACAAAGGCAACCAGCAAACACCTAACACACTAATTACATCACTGCTCACTCTTCTGGTTTGGTACAAGCACTTCAATAAAAAGTGGCGGGGCTAAGATAATTTAATGGACCCAAATTATATTTACTTAACATATTGGTAAAATAATTTTGAAAGATATTAGCCAGAAAGGAAATGTATTTAAGAAAACAATTAACATATATTAATGTTGGCCTCCTGTGAAAATCAAACTGAGATACAGAAACTATAGCCTTCGGATGACTGGTACCCTTCATTCATATATATACTTGGTATCATCTGTTTGAAGTTTGAAGCGCTATCTGAATATAAACGCCAGAGAACACAGAAGAGTCAATACAAAAATTGACAATCCAGAGGAACTGGCAACATTGGGCACACAAGACACAGGACAAGACAAACAAAATAATAATAAAAAAAACAACACTATAGGCAAACATATTAGTGAAATTGTCTATATACTGTAATAGTGTCCTTATTATGATCGCACATCACAAAATAACTATTTTTCTTTTTAAATATGAATGCTATAGAGGTTTAAAGCCATATTTGATGTATTTCTCCTTACAACCCACTATAACCATACATGTGTAAAAAGAACTAGTAGCAGAAATAGAATTCAAAAGCAAATTCGAAAGGGAACAATATAAATTTGTGATGTACAAAAAGTATTGTATACAGATTTTACATGTAGATAGATATAAACAAATATCTGGATTTCTAGTCGTTTTAGTATGTCTTCATTATGGAATTTAGTATAAAAAGACATTGAGCAATAAATCTTAACTGGCTGGTTATTTTATACAGAACAAAGTAGATATAAGTTTGATGACTCTATACTGGAGGTGCGGTAGCTGGCACCGTGGGCTTAGACTGATACGCCGCCTGTTCGTAGGAAGGAGGGTTGTAAGCCATATTTGGATATCCTCCCATAGGTTGTTGTGGTTGAGGGTATGGCTCCTGTGTTTGTTGAACTGGTTGAGGGTATGGGTTCTGTGTTTGTTGAACTGGTTGAACGTATGGGTACTGGACTTGTTGGCCTGGTTGCTGTGGGTAGTATGGCATGTTGTAAGCTTGAGAAGCTGAAACAAAATAAACGTGTGGGTTTTTTTTAATGCTTTTTTTTTATCTTGAATGACACAATACTGAAATAATGGTTAAAATTAAGCATAATATTGAAAATCGCACATTGTAAACAAAATTATTATTATTCAGAAGATACAAAGGGAGACCAATCGTATCACATTTTTCTACGAAACATCCCTGTCAATTTCATTATGTGTTTCACAAACATTTGCCCAAATGTCCTTGCAAAAAGTAAAATCACCCTATTGTTGTTGTCATGTCCACAAATCAGATATAATTTTAAATGAATACATATTTTAAGCGTATTAATATTATTGTATGTTGTTGGAAAAGATAATAAGCAGAACGGCAATGAGCTATTAGACCCTTCCGAAATATCAATATTGATATATCAGCGAGAGAGTGATTGTTGTTTAACGTCCAGTGAGGAATCGTGCATCTATATGATGGCGATAACAGGTTGCAATTCGACGAGTTCATGATGATGATATACGCTTTGAAGTAGACAAACATATTTAGTTGGTTTTAGTGCTAGCTCACCGAAACAACAGTCCGTGGGTAGACACGTCGCTCCAATTAGACACATTATCTAAATACCTAGCCACCCAGTGTTTGTTCTTACTCCATATTGCTGCGTGGTTAGCGGAGAAGCAGCAACTACCAATTATTGTTTTTGATTTGAAGCGACCGTGGCTCGAACCAACCAAGCCGATGACATCACGCGAACTATCACACTAACGACGTGGTTACTGATATATCATGATAATACATTAATTAAAAGGTAAATATTAATTAAAAAACACGCTTTACATTGTATTGTTTATACTATCATCTATAGATATAAATAAAACATGATTTATGCATTTCTGTTCCTAATTTTACAACTGGGTCACCTACTAAAATTGACCCACACAAATAAATGTACTGAGCTAGATCGTCATTTTACAAAGTTACCGGGAGCAGTTGTGATCGTGATCTTATGGTAGTTGTATTTACAACTACCTCTGCAATCAGTACCAATCACCACTAAAGTTGTGAGTTCGAATCCCGCTAATGGCGAAGTGTACTCGATACAACATTATATGATAAAGTTTATCTGTGACTTGCGGTAGGATACTCCGGTTTCCTGTACCAAAAAACTGACCGCCATGATATAACTGAAATATTGTTGAAACTGGCGTTATACACCCTAATCTTAAAGTTACTTCACATCAATACAGAAACAAAAAGGCAAAACAGTGATAATTAATCAGTTTAATCCAACTTACCATTCGTCACGGTTGTTATTGGTTGACCAGTTGTAAAAGTTGTTCCTTGGGAGGGGCGTCGTCCTCTACAGAATCGACAAAGCATAATCATTACCACAATGGCTACGGTTAGACTTATGCTACCACCAGCTGCTGCTCCCACTATACGAGATGTAGCCCTTAAAAAGTAATGGATGGGAATTATGTACAACTTATTGATCTTTATACAACGTGTGTGTGAGCTCCACGAAAATGTCTTCACATGCTTGATTAACATGATGCTTAAGGAACATGAGTGGGTGTCACACGATAGTTAAATTTTCACATTTTAAAGTTCTCGGTAAACCTCGAACTTTAAATTGTGAAAATTTAACTATCTTGATTTGAGAAATTATCGTAATAAACGGGAAATAATATTAGAGACTATATATAATACTTTTCTCTGACGTCACACTATTGTTCGAACAGTGGTTTATTTTTAAGAATCTACAGTTGATTCTTTTGTTCTTGAATATATGAACTTTAACCTTTTACAATTTTAGGCTTAAAAACGTGTTTTACTTATTTTGGGACTTTCGTGTCTCGAACCACTGCCGGGCTTTTTACAGTCTACTTTGACTTTCAAAACTTCCATCTTACCACTCTGCTAACTTCACCAAATTAATAAATTCTATAATTAGTATATTTAGCTCTTGATAGTAAGCTTTCTTAAAAACATATCAACAATTTGCTTAAAAAAGCAATTGATCAATATATACAAGACACGATACAAGTATTTGAGTTCTGACATAATTTATGTTCAGAACTGACGAGTATTCTCGCAATACAAAAACAACCAACGAACCGACCGCAACTTAACAAATCAGACAGACCACAGGTGAACATTTGGGACACTTGAAAGACCTTGAAATATCTAAATATAAACGATTCTATTCACTTGAAAGACCTTGAAATATCTAAATATAAACGAGAATCAAAAGCACGGATGCCGAAAAAAAATTTTTGTTTATTTTTTGTTAATTGTGGCTTATTTAGCTTTCTGAACATTAAAAAGGTAAAAATATAAAATGAAAACACTGTTGCAGATAGAAATGTATTATGTGAGAGAATACACTCCAATTTGTAGATTCTTAAAAATAATCAACTCGACCCTGACGGGTCTCGTTGATTATTTTTAAGAATCTACAGTTGGAGTGTATTCTCCACTACGTATGTTCAGTTAACGTTTGACAATGGAAGGTGTTACACCTTATTAAAAATGGAACTCCATGCCGAATTTGATTCATACAAGGAGTTTGAAAAGAGGAGAAATCCAATATACATATGTGAAACATGCACTCTTGACGCAGATACAAAAGAAGCAAGTGTGATGTGCAGTTCATGCTTAGAATGGAAGCACTTGTCATGAGCAAGACTGAAACTCTTCCAAAAAGCAAAACACTGGTTTTGCAACAAGTGTAAAAACTAAAAAGTCACCAAAATATGCGTGTATCAAATAATTTCTAATCCATCTTTCTTGTTGTTTTGTTGGTGGTTCAAAGTGGTTTGACAAAATTTTTCTGTAGAAATATTGGCTCGATTTCTTTTTTTTTTTACATATTCAAAATTTTCACAAGTTATCAATGTGATTTTTTTGTAAGTTTAATTCTAACCTTCCAAATTTGTGGTATCATATGTAAAATTCCCATATACCGTTAATAGGTGGTTTCTATCCCATAAATTTCTTTAAATCGATTGAAGGAAAGGAATTCATTGTTCTCATCAAGTAAATCATTTATAAAAAAATATTCCTGCATCACACCATTTATAATAAAAAAAACAATGGTGTTATCAATTTTTAACTTTTTATTAAACCATATGGATTGGGTCAAAATATTTGAAGGAATATCATCACTTTCGGAAGACCTCTCCCTTAATTTCCCCCAGTTTTGAAAGGTATCAGTCCAAAATCTGTTGAAATGTGATGCGACTTTTGAGAGTCCATATTGGTCTAACATCCATATTTTATCTGCGCCATATTTATAATACTGATCAATAAATAATGTTTTCCATGGAGCTATTTTTAAGGGGTCCAATATTTTATTTATCCATACCATTTTCAGTCCGTGGCAAAAAGATTCTATATGTGGCATTTTAAGTCCCCCCTCCTCATACTGGCCAATAATGACTTTCCGTTTAATTTTGTCTGGCTTTCCACTCCATAAGAATGAATAGAAAATTTTCTGTATTTCATTTATTATTTTATCTGAAGGGTTGGGCAAAACAGTGAGAGATTGGATTAAGATTGGAATTGCTAAAGATTTTATTACTAAGAATTAAATACAGAAATTGTGAACTGGGATCTAATATACAAAATTCCTTTCTACTGTACAAAAAACAATAAATTTTCGGTATTTCAATACAAAATATTGCATAGAATTTTGTGTACTAATTCCCTTCTGTATAAATGTAAATTAAAAGAGACCCAACTATGTACTTTTTGTAATGAAACAAAAGAAACAATTTTGCACTTATTCTGGGAATGTAATATTGTCAAAAGTCTATGGTTAGAAATGGCAGAAATATTAAAAAACAAGTGTAATGTAGAAATTCCTATTTCGGCACAACATATAATACTTGGATCAGACATGCTTGATTACTCTATTAATCTATTCATTGTTCTCATTAAGTATTATATCTACTCTTGTAGATTTTCTGGACAAAAACCATGTGTATCAGGTGTAGTAAATTTATTAAAACGCACATATGACATTGAAGTTCAATCTGCGTCTTTCTATCAGACCCCTGCAATGAGAGAAAGAATTGTGAAGAAATGGGAAAATATTAAGTTAATATTGGTATAAGGGAAGCAACTCAAAATATATACTGTTCTAGACAAATTGTAAAAGGGTGCACCACACATATGGACAGTGGGAAAGTGCATCCAATATGACTATTGTATTGTATTGTATTGTATTGTATATTATAAATATAGTTAGTTATTGATGAAAACCATTTTTAAGTTTTGAAGTATGTAATTTCTATTTCGAACACTATACTTTTTGAAAATGATCTATTTTTTTTCATTAGTTATTTATTTAAACTAACATGATAGTGACACAAGTAAATGATGTATTTGAATGTACACTGTATGACAATGTTTTGTAATGCTAATAGGTAGTGACTGACACTGTCCTGCTAAATATATCTGTAATGTATTATATGTATAATGTGAAAGTAAAAAATAAAAAAATTAATTATTAAAAAAAATAATTTGTAATATAAGCTCTTTAAAAATCATATTTAATTTTTTTTTATTTTAAAATGTTTAATACTTTAATTTAATTTTCTAAATTACCCTGTTTTGATATCTTAATATTTCTTTCTTTTTTAATAGTTTTAATTATTATTGATTCTGACTATCAGACTAAGCATTTTATTTAATTTTAAAATTTTAATTCATTAATTTAATTTTATAAATTAAAAGGTAAAGGTAAAAGGTAAAATATATTTAGGTTTAAAAATTTCAACATCATACACAAGTGTTTAAAAATTTCTCGTTAAATTAAAAATAAAACAATAAAATTACCCTGTTTTGATATCTTAGTATTTCTTTCTTTTTTAAAAGTTATTATTGATTCTGACTAAACATTTTATTTATAATTCTTATGTTTTAGCTTATGTACTTTGTTCTTATTTTCCATTGTATATTTGAAATAAAAGTTTTCTTCCAATATGATTTTTATATCTTACACCTTATATTAATCACCTATAATAATCAGTACCGGCAAAATAGCCATTTACCATTGTTTTGCTTATTTTGCCGGCGCCGGCAAAATAGTCCCCAGACTATTTTGCCGGTGCCGGCAAAATAGCCACTGCCTTTTTTTTTCTGAGCTCGTTATCGGAAAAATGGCTGCATGATGCTTCTATGGTAATTGGTATCAATTGTTAAATATATACAACACATATTTGCTTTTTGTGCTAAAACATTCTGACCGGATGTGCAAATAGGTTTTTAAAATTTTTGAGTTTATTTGTTGAAATATACAAGTAGAGAGGTTTTTACAGCTTTCCCATCCATAACATTACGTTGTGGTATTTGTTTTCTTTTGTTTTTGACAAGAACGGCGAATCGCAACAAATATTCTATTCATACCATTTTTCAGGTTATATATTAGATACGATAACGTAACCCTCATTCCGCTTGTGCTTCATTTAGGGTTACGAATCGATCCCATTCAACGTATGGGAGCAGCGCCCGGAGTGATTCACACCGGGCGGTTTTTTGTCCTAATTCCATTGTAAGTGGTTGGAAAAATTAACGGAGGTGAAAGATAAATATATTTAGGTAAACCTTGAGGTGTTAAATAATCGCTGCAGCAATCCATGGTAGACTTATATCCATCTGAAAATTTGATTGCATGAAATCTTCTTTCTGTCCGACATTTTGCTTACAAGTTGCTAGTTCACGCGCACTTGCCTCGTTTTTGAGATATCCTTATTTGGATCAATTCTATAGTAAAACCGACTTTTTCGTAGTAACAGTTTCCATATTTGGCATATATGGTTAGGCTCCGCCCATTGCGAGAGTCTACGTAAGGTGTTATGGCGGACAAGTAACAATTTTCAAATACGAAACCGGTCTTGAAGATAGAAACAGGGATTGTAACACTTATTTCGTATCACCATTACTTAAAAATTGTTGGGAATAATAAGATATGACCAGATATGCAAAAAGAAAGTTGAAATATTCACGGAACGAAAATTTTAATTTGCTCCCATACGTTGAATGAGATCGATTCGTAACCCTAAATGAAGCACAAGCGGAATGAGGGTTACGTTATCGTATTGAGTTATATATCACATAATCTCACAATTAGCTATAGGGCTATATAAACTACATGTAAATTAAGATTTAACACAATACGCATATACAATAATGCATGGTATATTCATAATTTAACTAGAATTTTATGGGTTCATGCAAAAACAAAGTAGGTCAAAAATGATATTGATTGTAGGGCAGTTGTACGGTATTTGATACATGTACAGTACGTGTTAACTTGACCATTTCAATTATCAATGACCGCATCGGTGACGTAATGGTTAGCGTGCTCGCCTCGAGTGCGATATATCGTGGGTTCGAGTCTCGGTACGGTCAAACCAAAGACTATAAAATCGGTATGTGTTGCTTCTCCGCTAAGCACGCAGCATTAAGGAGACCGATCAAAGACTGGTAGGCTCGGAAACAGGATAATGTGTCCGAGTGGGGCGACATGTCTATCCGCGGACTGTTGTTTCAGTGCGCTAGCACTATACAAATCCAACTCAATGTGTTGGTCTAGAATAAAGCGGACCTCAGCATCATCTCATTGAAAATTTACTTGTTCTCGCCATGATATAGCTGAAAAATTGCTGAATTGGCGTTAAACAACAATCACTCACTCACTCACTCACTCACTCACTCACTCAGTTATCAATATGGACCATACATGTTTTATACACAATCGATGCGTATTTATCCAACGATGGCTGAATTTTGTTTACATTTCATTATTTAAACATTATAATTCCTGGTGATCAAACCAGTCAACCCTTTGGTATCTATTACAGCCACACCATATTATGTTGAAATTATACAAGTACATTATTGTGAAACAAACATTATGATGTAAGCTTTATTGTCGATTTTAAATATCTTTTATGAGATTATAATCTAGATGCTGTCTATTAGCAAACACTTAAATATAATTATCTGCTTCCTGGTTGTAATGATAAAAGATACATGTGAATATGAATACAGCCTAGGTTACTAGTTTCTGTCTTCCTTGTAATATACATGTATATTGAAATCTGCTTTAAGGCCGGTTTATACACGCAAGATTAATCGTATACTACAAATTACGTATATGCAAGAACAAACAAACAAACAAATGCTTTATTGTCAACCAAGACGCCCACATTGAGCAGAATAATCAATAAAATCACAGTATACAATTGGTTGATATAATAATTTTCATTGGATAGAACGAATAAGTACGAGCGAAGCCATGAAGACAGGGATTATCATGTTCTTACAAACTTAGAACATTGTAAAGTAATCAAGACAATAGAATTCTGCCTTAGGGAACAATGGGGAAAATCTATGGTCTTAATGATTAAGTAAGGCAAAATTATATTGTCGAGAGTACTTTACTATGTTCTAAATACTGTTTTTGTAGTATACGACCCCACTGATCACACCTAGCAATTAATCCTAATAGGGACAGCCGTGGTCGTATGATAGTTGGGTTTATAACTTCCTATGCACTCAGTGCATATCACCACTAACATGTCGGTGGTTTTCTCCGGTTTCCTCCACCATTAAAACTGACCGCCACGATATAACTGAAATACTGTTTAAAGTTACGTTAAGCACCGTAACCAACCAACTACCAGCGTAAAACTGGATTGTACACAAATAAGCTTTGAAGTTTTTTTTAGAATAAATATATGAAAAAAAAAATCTTTTGTCGTTAAGAGTAGCCCGCGAAATGTCACAGTACAAATACATTTTGTATAAATGTACGGCAATTAATTTTCTCGTCGTATATCATGTTATATACCGAGGAAGGTGGGGTCACAACCACACCACACGAAGCAAGTGGCCACTTTCCATTTACATTCAGTAATTTTATCAAGCAATCAAACAAAGGAACAAACTTTTAGTTTGGAGGAAAATGGGACAACTATTTTCCATTTTTGATTGCTTCTTCGATTTTCTTAACTGTTTATTTATTACTGTATTGTACTGTGTATATGAGGGTTTATAACTACCTATGCAATTAATGCCTATCACCGCTAACGTTGTGAGTTTGAATTCCACTCAGGTGAGGTGTACTCGATACAACATTATGTAAATAAATTTTGTCAGTGACTTGCTACAGGTCGGTGACTGTCTACGGGTCCTCCAGTTTCCTCCACCAATAAAACTGACCGCCACGACATAGCTAAAATATTGTTGTAAGTGACGCTAAACATCATAACCCTAGCCCTCCTGTAATATGAGTTAGTATAAAACTACTTCCCAATAATTACCGTGATAGTAGTAACTGTAATAACTACAGTAATACCCAGAGGTATACGAGTAGTAACAGTAACTGTAAGAACTACATGATGGTATCACTGAAAAATATAATAGTCAATATATAATACATGGATGATTCTGGTTAGAAAATAAAATACTCGAAAAACAAAGAAAAATAGCTGAGACCATCTACACCCCCTTTTAAAATGGTACATTTTTTACCTGTTCTGATTGTATCTAGCAACATCCGATAATTCTCTCAAGAGGGAAATATGTGAAATCAGTTTTAAATAACTGCTACAATTCATCCCTCATTATATAACAAATATACTGCTGCAAATCATGTATCCCACAAGTGCTATCCGACTTGATTTAGCAATCATTTTGAATAAAACAAATGGGTGATTGTTTCTAATGCCCAATCAGCAATGTTTAACTGTCAGTAAATCATGGAGGTAACATGCTGTCAACAGTAAATTGCTGGACCCATTGTATCCGCCTTTTTTTCTATAATAAGCCTTGGTCCCTTTAATAGCTCCTTCAATCTTATAAACCATACGGACCAGGTTGGTCAAGTCGGATTGAAAAACATAGTTATGGATTGTTCAATTCTAAGGGAGGAAAAATATCAAACATGTATAAATTACATATTGATGAAAAATATAAATATGTATACCGTCCCAATCTGCGAATTTTTGGAATTTGGGCCCAATATAAAATTGATTCAAATGTAACTCATAAAGATGAATATTTGAAAAAAGCAAAATGAATCAACATTGGATGAAAAATTGAGAAAGTTCAAATGTTGTAATTTGGCACTTGTTTGCCATTTTCTGTCGAGTTTCTCGGAAACCTCAGTAATTCCATCGACGCAAAACCCGATTTGTTTTTCTTCTTCTTCCAACACAGTGCAGTCCTCTAGTTGAGTATTATCGCACTATTGTCAATGTTGGGTGTGCCAACAAAGGTGTAAAAGCTCAGTAACCCTTGCTTGAAAGCATCTAGGGGGGTATTATCCACCAATGGTTATGGAAGGCTGTTGGGAAGAAGGAATGCCTGTATGTTGAAGGTCTGGCGTATGGGACAAGAAATCGTGCTATGGACGATGTAGTATGCAGCTCAAGCGGTGATATTGCTACGAGGCCATTTACAATACGACAGTTCGGAGTTAGTGGAAGAGTTATGTCCCGTGTCTAGCTCTTTCCCGTTAAGAGTACACAAGGTGTACATCCGGTTCTCATTTCTGGACACTCTTTTTAAATGGCTGCCGCCCTTTGTTACAACAATAGCTGTCATTATCAGCAAAGAAAAAACTTTCCCTTATATACCTTACTAGGTAGTGGTTGCGTGTTAATTTCATATTCTATGTTATCACTGATCATTGCCTGGCTAGGTTAGGATTATTCATCAGAAGCTGAAACTGCAGTTAAAGAAACTTTGCTATATTGTGCAGTATCGTCGCATCGGATGTAATGGCAATGTTCAAATTTAGTTACTGTAGATGACACTGAACATTTCAGGTGTAAAATGACATGCTTTATGAAAAAAACTTGAGGAGACTATATTTTATTATTTTATTTGTCACATTAAAAGAAACATGCTTCTTTTTTTTTGCGAAGGTGTCAATGTTAGATTTACAGTAACATAATATACAGATAAACCAATTATTATTTGTCATATTAGATAGAATACATAAATAGCTGTGGGTAAAGGTAAAGGTAAAAGGTAAAATATATTTAGGTTTAAAAATTTCAACATCATACACAAGTGTTTAAACATTTCTCGTTAATTTAAAAATAAAACATAAAACTGCCTTCATTAACTGAAACTTCCAATCCACTCATTGTAACGAGAACTTTCTCACCAAAGAATAGCACATGAAAGCCATTCAGCTTATTTCCAATGGGGTCCTTTATAAGTATCAGCTTAAAGTTCTAGTGGATATTAAAAGATCATCATGAGCGGGTAGAGGGATTACTTAATTTTAAAATAAGTACATTATCTATAACAATACATTTGTATATATATAATTGTCATTATTATGATATGACACGTCTTTCCCGTTCTTCACTGGTATGTATCAGGTGGCACTTCACTTCTTTTTTAAATCTTTGCAAATCATTGATGGATTTGATCAAATCGGGTAGAGAATTCCAATTATGGATTCCATTGTAGTAACACGTTGTTGATTCGATGCCTTTAATTTTTGGTGTAACATATTTAATCTGACTTGATCTAGTATTATGGGCATGATGTTCATTAATTTTGATGAAATTATTTTTCAAATAAGAAGGATATGTATCATAATAGATTTTATGAGCATGGTTCAATCGAAGCTGTTTTACTCTGTTTTCAATATTTATAAATCCTAGACTAAATAATTCAGCTTGCTTTATACTAGTTCTTGGGCCCATGCTTTTAATGAATCTAACTGTTTTGTTTTGTGCGACTTGCAGTTTGTTTTTTAAAGCACGAGTTATACCAGGGTACCAGGAGGAACAAGAATAATCAAAATGACATTGAATAAGTGCCATACTTAAAGTTTTCCGCGTTTCGGCAGATAGACAATTTGCCTTTCTATACATAAACCTCAACCGGGAATTAACCTTTTTAATAATAGAGTTAGCTGTTTTTTCACCAGACAGGTTTTGATCAATGTCAATGCCTAAATATTTAACACTATTTTGTGAATTTATTATATGACCATTACAGTTAATTTGAAATTCAGTTACATTTTTTTATTTTCTCTTTGGACCAAAAAGAATGCATTCTGTTTTACCAAGGTGGAGAGAAAGTTTGTTGTCAACGAGCCATTCACTACAGGATTCGAGTTCTTGACCAAGTTTTTGAGAGATAAATTCAGGATTTTTATGAGAAAACATAATAGTACTGTCATCTGCGTACAGAAGTAATTTACAGTCTGAGTTAATGCTTATGGACATATCATTGACATAATAAAGAAAAAGTAAAGGGCCTAGAATACTTCCCTGTGGAACACCACAGCTAGTGTTTGCTGGGTTGGATTCTGTGTCATTAACATTAACCAACTGTTGTCTGCCTGTTAAATACGATTCAAACCATTTAATGTTAGATACTCCCATCGCTTGAAGCTTGGTATTATTTTTTTAATATTTTCCTGCATCAATGTTTATTTCAAAGGAACATAATACAGAGTAAAGCCCGCCATTATGAATGAGCGTCCAACGGCGGGAAATAAAATAGTCCTTTTTTACCCCCTTTACAAAAGACTTTAACTCCGAAGTCCCGTATTCTGTACATCATAACAGCTTTACATCTTGTCCTTCTCTCGGCTAATAGTTGCCAGTGTAGTGTATTCAACATAGTTGTTACGCTACTAGTTTGTCGATAGTCATTCATTACAAACTAAGCTGATCGTCTTTGTACACTCTCTACATCAACAAAAACCACAGAAACACCCATGCTGTGTCTTAGGACCCCTTGTTTGAAAAACGGGTATGGCTACAATATCCTATATCAATAGCAACTTTTATTCTGCATGAAGGATCTTTGTGTCAAATATTCAGAATGATATGTCAATATCGCAAGGAAACATTTTTGTCTACAAACGGACGACCATCTTCGCTAGCCAAGGGTTACGACCCGCTCTACTCATCTTCACCCTTGGCATCGTTAGACGGATTTTCGTAATTCCCGCGCACTGCCACCTGCTGGATTTTGACAGTTACGCCCCTTGTAATGATGTCATTTTCAGCCAATCGACGCGAGGCTTTCATTTCCTGTCGTTTGAATGCCCTGAAAATTGCGTTGAAAACCGAAAACGTGTCCCCAAAAGTTGTTCTTCTGTGTTTTTTTGGTAGTAACTCGTGGCAAATCAAGTAAATCTCAACCATTTTTATTTTGTTGACATATTTCCTACAGAACATACGCTTTTTGTAAAGCGCGTTCTGATTGGTTGCTGCTACCACTAGCTGCATTGCATATAAACCGTCACCGTGTGACCTTGAAAGTCCGTCTAAGGATGCCAAGGGTGAAGATGAGTAGAGCGGATCGTAACCCTTGGCTAGAGAAGATGACGGACGACGTACATGTATGAAAACGTGACATTGACACATGCAGGTCTCGTCCCCACATTGTTTAATATCAAATTCCCTTTTGAATGGAATATATACATATATGCATGTATATATTATATATATAATTGAAAATCGGATCGATACCCAAATAATGGACAATCCATCATTGTTGACATATGTCACGTTATTGAAAATAGGGTCACGAATTTGTAAGCAAACATTTTTTTGTCTAATTGTTTACAAATATTCTACTTTTCAAAAATGTTTCAATATAGTCATGAATCTAAACATATGGTACCCAATATTGGTAATAACGGTAGTGTTACATACATAAACATTAAAATGCAATTCACTGGAAGATTCTGGTACGATACTGGTTATACCAGTATTGCAGATACTGGAAGATTCTGGAAAATACTGGTTATACCAGTATTGCAGATACTGGAAGATTCTGGTACAATACTGGTAATAATCTTAAGTCATTTAACCCCCTTTTCTGTTCGATACCTATTCCATGAAATATATATAGGTTTTCAAATATAATTAACAGGAATGTTAACGTATAAGATAACTAGCAATCGACTTTTTGTTTTCATGTGGTTTAAATAACGTGATGTTATTTTAGGATTCCTCATTTATTAGAAAATATAAATGTAAACTGGATTTAAAAAAATTAAAGTGTAAATTACCAGAAAATGAAAACTAGCCGAAACAAGATTATGCCTAGAAAATAATCAAAATCCGTTTAAAACGCCTTCATTTTTTTTCTTTGAAACCATGTACCCTATGTAGACGGACCGACAGTAATAACTGTCTGAAAAAAAAGCGTTCTTGATAACTATGCACTTTTTTATTGGTCTAAATATAATACTAAGAAATTGCAAACAACAGCTACATATAGACTTCAAAAACCAATAAGGGGGATTTATCATTAATTGATTTATTGTGTTTAACGCCACTTTTAGGAAGCCGGAGAGAACCACCGACCATGGGCAAGCAACTGATAAACTTTATCACTTGCGGCTGCGAGTCGAGTGCACCCTTTTATGTAATTTACAAAGCCGGGCGCGACCCCACGCCATATTGGTGATAGGCTTGTATGAGTTGTTAGATCCATCGACCTAACTCATTAAGCCATCCGGGCCCTCTAAAAATAGGGATAAAGTTTACTCGCTGCTTGTCCAGGGTCGGTGGTTCCGTCCGGTTACTCCTGCTTTCCCCACCACTAAAACTGGTCGCCATGATATAGCTGAAATATTGCTGAAAGTGGCATTAAACACCAAACAATCAATCAATCAAACTATTTTTAGGATGTCTGACTGATTCAGTTGGTGAATTTTCGGCAGAATATGCATATATCCTGGACCGTGATTATTTTGATTACCTTTCATTAGGTAATCAAAAGTTATTTCATCTAATACACCTGTATTATAGTGTAACGGTCAAGTCCAAAAAAGTCGCTTATTTAAGGAGTTTAATGTACCCACCGAACACACACCTGAAATTTTTTTGTATGTTATTTTCAATGTTTCTACTTTTATTTTAATCGGGTCGTCACCAATTCGTACCGCCCGATTTTTTAAAATATACATTTGTTTAGCGTAGGGGTATCTTCACGAAAAATAATGTCTTACTTACAAGATCGTTAACTTGCAATGTTGACTTTATCATTAGGTAAAAACACATTTTTATGACTGTTTGAAGACTATAGATTGTCTAAAATACAAAAATATTCATTTTTATCTATTTTATCATGTAATAACATTCTATAATAAGGAGGTGTTTTTCATATAAATTGTGACATGTAACTAACCAATATAACAATTCTGTATGAGATGAATATTTATTTTAGTATTTTCTGAATACTTTTAAATACAATTCATCAATTTTACCTATTTAAATGTGAAGGTGTTCGATCAAACAGACACAGTTAATGAAAATCATTTAGAATGTCCAGGCGAAAAAGTTGTAATTTTCCGGAAAAATACATTAACCGTATTTAGTGTTCTCGTCCTATTAAATGACCCGAACTTGCAAATTGTATATGCTTTAAAAATTGCTTAAGAAATTTTTTTTTTGGTGTTATGGTGTTCTTGAGTTGTCTAAGAGTTGATATCAAGTCATTATCTCAGTATTTCTCAACAATAAGTTGTTATACTTTGGTTATTAATTTAATCGATATTATAATAAGAAAACCGTACTGGTAATGGTGTGATTTTATTCCGAAAAAATTGTCAGAGTTGTGTAGTCTTGTTAAATTTGGTCCGTCGATCAAAAAGAAGGCTAGGCAGTCTGTAAATTGGCAAAATTGTGTTATTTGTCAAGTACCAGGTACAAATGAAGATTTAATAAACACGCAGAGCCAGGGCAAACATTCGTTTTTAAGGGCAATGGAGACCCGGAAAGAGGATGTTTATTCAAAAGTGTTAAAATAATTAACTTCTATGTCTGATATAAAATTGGACTCTACTGTTGTCAAATATCATAAACCATGCTACAGAGCTTACACCAGCAAACAAAATCTCAAACCTTTTCTACAAAATGAAGTTTTAGATGATAGTTATCGAGGAAGTTCCTCTTTGACTATCTCTATAATTAAAAATGTACCGTCTGAACCAAGCGTTTTTAGAAGGTCAGACTGGGTGACTAAAAGGGCAAGTCAAAAAAAGGTTACGGTGACTTGAATAAATTGCGAATTCAAATTGTCAACCAGTTAAGACTGTAGTTTGGTTCGTCTTCCTCCTTGTGAATCCTCGTTTATGAAGTATGTTGCGAGGTCAATATTGCAAACAAAGATATGAATGACCGCTGATCAGGCTAAGCCAGTCATAGGTTCACCGTTATCCTACGCATGGCAGTAAGAAAAAATAGGACTTGAACCTATCCTATTTGTATGGCACATGTCGTCCGATTTCCTTCAGGATCTGATATGTACATGCAAAGGTAAGTCTGTTTGCTCTACTGCTTGTTTTTGTTTTGAGGAGAACCTAGCTTGTACAGATTTGTGCCCATGCCAAGCTAAAGAACAATGCTTCAATATTCATTCACGACGTACTGAGACTGTTGAGGACGATGACAGTTATCATATTTGTAGCGTTACAACAGTTAGTTTCTGAAAGTACCATGTTCTTCAGTGTTCATTGATGATATTGTAATTGTCTATGATATAAAATCAATTATTCTATCAATTGAGTCCCAGTCATATCGATTAATCCATTATAATTATCAACCAATCATATCAGTAAACACTGCAATCCGAACAATATATTATTCAGCCATAATTTGCTTACAGTTATGGACTGCCATAAAACGTCGTTTAACGACAAGACTACGTTTTTTTTGGTAGGCCTATAGGAAATCAGAATAACAGTATCTTTATGACGTAACTGATCTAACATTATCATAATTGTATGTTCTGTAAATGGAAACCCCATTTCCGGTACCACTAAAACAGTGTCATTTGATATGTAATCTATTATATGTAGAGTTGATAGGTTTACATAATACACATAGCTGAATATGTGCTACACTGACGTTGTATAGACCACTCGGGATCGAGCTTTCAAAACAAAAAAACATGGTTAAAAATGTATTTTGGATATCCGGTTTTTCGGAGAGGGTATTTTTAAATGTTAATCAAATAAAGCAAATCGACATTTGATGTCGAAAATACGTCATTTTGACGTCATAAATCATATTGAAATATGCAAAAAAAAAAAAACAACAACAACAAACAAACCTTAAATTTTGTACATCGTAATTTATTTATGCGATTAATGAATTACAAGCATAAATGTATTTAATGGACAAAAGTAATATGCAAATTATTCGTATTGACAATATTTTTGACTTGCAGACAATAGTGATCTTTGACCTCAATTTGCATAAAATCGGGTGATAAAATTTCGTGACGACCCACGTAATTTTAAAGCCCAGTATATCTGCTATCATAATACATGTATATATGTTTAGATGTGTGTTCGGAGGGTATATTAGAATCAAAATTTTGAAGGTCTGACTAATACACGATGATGGAGATCCAAATCGGACGTTCTCTGGGCTGCGTCCATATTCTGTGATCTCTCCGCTGTTTCAACTTTGTGCAGTTTACGGTCATTTTTTTGTGTGTTTTAGATTTACAAAAAATGCATGAACTGCAGTCTGACCTAAACACACTTGGTTCAGACTGTACAGTTTTAATTATAAAGATAGTCAAAGAGGAACTTCCTCGATAACTATCATCTAAAACTTCGTTTTGTAGAAAAGGTTTGAGGTTTTGTTTGCTGGTGTAAGCTCTGTAGCATGGTTTATGATATTTGACAACAGTAGAGTCCAATTTTATATCAGACATAGAAGTTAATTATTTTAACACTTGAATAAATATCCTCTTTCCGGGTCTCCATTGCCCTTAAAAACGAATGTTTGCCCTATCTCTGCATGTTTATCAAATCTTCATTTGTACCTGGTTCTTGACAAATAACACAATTTAGCCAATTTAAAGACTGTCTAGTTTTCTTTTTGGTCGACGAACCAAAATTAATAGGACTACACAACTCTGGCAATTTTTCGGAATAAAATCACAC
>MJUT01017049.1:184820-209178 GCA_002080005.1 Gigantidas platifrons | reverse complement strand
TGGCCACCAGACCAGTACTAAGAACGTCTGTGTTTATTATCCTATTGGCCACCAGACCAGTACTAAGAACGTCTGTGTTTATTATCCAATTGGCCACCAGACCTGTACTAAGAATGTCTGTGTTTATTATCCTATTGGCCACCAGACCTGTACTTAGAATGCCTGTGTTTATTATCCTATTGGCCACCAGACCAGTACTAAGAACGTCTGTGTTTATTATACTATTGACCACCAGACCAGTACTAAGAACGTCTGTGTTTATTATCCTCCTGGCCACCAGACCTGTACTAAGAACGTATGTGTTTATTATCCTATTGTCCACCAGACCAGTACTAAGAACGTCTGTGTTTATTATCCTATTGGCCACCAGACCAGTACTAAGAACGTCTGTGTTTATTATCCTATTGTCCACCAGACCAGTACTAAGAACGTCTGTGTTTATTATCCTATTGTCCACCAGACCTGTACTAAGAACGTCTGTGTTTATTATCCTAATGGCCACCAGACCAGTACTAAGAACGTCTGTGTTTACAAGTAATATTGGAGAGTTATTCCAGAAACATATCCTTGCCCTCTGAGTTCTTATATATCTACCTTTATATTACTATCTGTACTGGTGAATATCTAAATTAGAGCTCATTGTGCGTTTCTGGAATAAACTTTATCAGGTACACACGTACGGTTGGAAAACCAGAAGTCTTTTTCATTTTTAATGTAAATGATTTGATTAATAAAATATTTTGTCTTGTATTTGTTTACAGTCATCTACGTTTACACACACACAGTATACATTTCAGAGATAAATATTTACCAAGGGAACATAATTTATTGTTAATAATAATCCATTGTTTACCAAACTGATAAATGATAAAAAATGTATCCTTTTGAAATTGCAAAGTTGAAAAAAAAACAATTTGCTTAAAACATCATATTTATTAAATGAACAAAACAAATGATACTTCTTGAACAACATACTAAAATATGCAATCTTAATGCCATTATATGAAAATATTATTGACAAATTTTCGACAGATGGTGCATTATTTTGTCTATCCTGTTACCAAAGCCAAGTGAACTTTTTGACTATTAAGAGACAAAATGTGTAAAATATGTAACTTATTTCTCAAAGATATGTTAGTGGTCTTTCAGAAAACAATTAAAAAATATCTAATTTCTTTGCAGTAACAAAATAGATATGTACTTAATATTGCGTCCTGAAAAAAACGGCTAAACATAGATTTACATCCGAGACATCCGAGTACAGATTGATAAATACCTGTTTTCCTGAATGTAAAAATATTCTAGTGGAAACTTGGTAGCTCGAAGGGATCATCCATATGTTCTAGAAATGTATGCTGTTCGAGTTATTGCTGGCAGATTATATGGAATGATTTCATCTGCAGGACTAAAAAAGTGATTTGAAAAATGGGTGGTGTTCAAACCATTCGCGTTCGAGAAATCAAGATTTAACTGTAGTTGAATTTGAACATATGTCCATTTGCATTCAGTAAAGGTAATAAAATTTGATTTTGATTTGAGTTTTGGTGTTTTGACGCCACTTTCAACGGAGGAAGTCGGAGAGAACTCCGACCATGTGCAAGCAACTGGTAAACTTTATCACTTGCGACTGCGAGTCGAGTGCAACCCTTTTTGTTATTTACAAAGCCGGGCGCGAACCCACGCCATATTGGTGATAGGCTTGTATGAGTTGTTAGATCCAGCGACCTAATTGAGCTACCCGGGCCTCCGTAAAGGTAATAAGAAATTGGTTATAAGACCTTAAACAAATCACAGAATTGGAGGTGTGGGTGTGGTACTCACAGAAATCTTCTGTATCTGTAGGGTTGTCACAGAAAACAAATGTCATCCACAGACATACCTGATGAAGTGTTACCATGTATTATTCTCTAAAACAGGAAATATGGAAAGTGTCCGACCTCCCTCACCCCCCCCCCCCAACCCACCTTTAAAAAACTACCTTTGTACAGAAAACTTTTGGAAGTAATCCACTGGGCCACAGCTAATTCTTTCTGTAGCTGAAAGAAATATTACAAAAAGTCTGGTTTGAACAACACACACCTAAAATTGTGGATGTAAAAAAAAGGGGGAGAGTGCAAAATTTGTTTTGTATTGTTTTATTGATTTATTGAAACATGAAGTAAAAATGCACACCCTCATGTTTTACACACCCTCATGTTTTACTTATTTTAACTGTTTAAATCAAAACTGGGCATCAGAAATTGCATTAAGAGGGGTTTTTTTTTGGGGGGGGTGTCATTAATTATTTGTGATGAGCCTAGGTACAAACATGTTGATTTTTTTCCCTTTATGATATAAACTAGTGTCTCTATGATCATTTCAGTGATCAAATGGTCATCCGTCAAACTTTATGTTTGAAGTGCATTTTTCCATTTCAGACAATATTATTACCATGTCACTATGTTCGTCATTTTTTTTCTGGTGCATTTATTACACACTGGCTGAAAAGGTTTACTTTCCACTTTTTTTCGCGGTTTAAAACTCCCGCTTAATAGGCCTCTCGATACGAAATGGATTGGCCGTGCATAGCGAAGAACAAGCTACAAAAGTTCCGAAAATCTTTCCGACAAATGAAATAACTCGAAACAAAATATGCTCGGTTAACTTCCTGAAACGATACGAGTGGAGGAAATGTGGATGTGTCGTCGAGAATAAACTTGAATTTCATCAATAAATATGTGTTGTTCGTACGTATCAACTAGATAGGAATGAAGGGAAATCATTTTTGAGACGAGAACAAGATCCTTTTGAAAACTGGCGCGTTGTTGTAAAATATCGAGTCGAAGCGAGGATTCCCTCTTCGTATTTTGACGATTGTTTCTTACCTTTAGGTTTATTTAGTAAAACGGCAGCTGGACCTAGAAACAAAAGTTAGTAGAACGAGAAAGTTGTAACACTAAATGTTGTAAAATATGGATATATGGCTCTAAGATGTACTTCCAGACAAAGATCCATACCATAATCGCGGGAGGGACCAATTGAGGAAAAAAGGGGGGTCCGGAATTCGAGTGCCTGTGGTAAAAACGACTACAGGCAATACAAATCCAATTGAAGCACGTACTAACATTCAGTTTATATTTGTTTTTTGGATCAATCTAATATGTGCCTTTGTTACATATAAGTTTAGTAAAATGATATTGTTTATGGTAACAGGAACGGACATTTATATATCCTGTTACCAAATCAGTCTATCCTGTTACTTTACATGGTAACAGGATAGACAAATTTATATGTTTATTGATGATGTAGTGAAATAACTGCTCCCGTATATCTGTGTTTGCTTTTTTGGCGAGGTATGAAATGTTCCACACCTTGTAATTAAAGTACATATCATAACACACTTTCAACTATTTGATTAGATTCGCAGATACATAATTGTCTATCCTGTTACCAAATCAGTCTATCCTGTTACTTTATTCATGAGGATAACAGGATAGACAGTAACAGGATAGACAAATTTATATGTTTATTGATGCTGTAATGAAATAACGGCTCCCCGTAAATTGGTGTTTGCTTTTTTGGTTTAGTGTTCTTTGTTTCGAAACAGTTAAGGGCTATTTTAAGGATATAATTTCGTGCTAAGGTATAAATTTGTTGGTAACAGGATAGACATTTTAAAAGAGTACGCTCTCATTTTCATTCACTTTTCTTGTTATAATTTTGTTCCCTTGTCTTCTAACGTTCTAACGTTTTGGTTGCCATCTTGAAGACGCTGTGTACTTCTGGCGTCATCATAGAAGAGTTCCGTATTTGCAGGGAGAAATCATTGTTGCGTGGATCTTGTATCGGTAACAGGATAGACATGCATTTCGTGGACGCAAGCATAATTTTGTTTTTTTTATAAATAAATGCAAAAATAACTTCAAGACTTTACTCTCTTGTTAAAATTCATTTAAAAACGATTCAAATAATTCATTTTCCCACTCTGAAGACATGCTAAAAAATCATTGAAAAATTAAGTGCAAACATGACACCCTCATCCCGGACACACATAAATTGCACAAAAAATTAACTTCAAAATTATTTCATTTTGGTTTAATAGGAGTAAATCGTATTCATTTTAGATGTGCCGACTCGAAAATAATGCGAACTTTTGTTTAAACACGAAAAATTAATGCTTTCGTATCAAAATATTGTTTTAACATAGGTGGACAGGAAAAGCGACATTTTTTGAAAATGACCCAAATATGGCTAAGTCGGCTGAAACCTTTTAATTAATAAGGGTGCGTTCAAGGTCAGCATATAATGGTCATAGCCTAATTAATTGAACCAAGACCTTACACTTTATAGGGTTGTGTTTATAGACCTTTTTATTCTTAAAAACATGGGCGCGGCCATTATCGTCTTCCGAGTGTGTCCGCCATTGCCAATATACAAAAATGTTATGTTCTCGGGGTTTATCGATACGCTAACATATGGTTTCTCTAGTACAGGTGTCACAAAAAACTGTTATTTCGGCTTGAAATTCAATGACAACACCTGCTGTGAAGTGATTTGTAAACGGAGATATAATGACAACAAATAAATTACCCGGTATGTATTATTTTTTTTTAATTACCGTTATTTTCCCCAGCCAAAATCAGTATAAATCCTACTGCATGCCCCCCCCCTTTTTTTTTTTTGCTTTTGAAGCATAAGAAAAAAGGAGTAATCAAATTAATATTTTGTATGAAATTAAAAAGTAAATATATAAATTATATATATACGCTTTTTGAAATTATTACTATGCGATTTAAAGTGAAGACTTATAAACATAGGTACAAAATGCAACTATTTTGCGTTTTCGATTTTCAAGCCGTCTTCAAGTTGTGTCCTTTGCAAGGTTGATCACTATGGTTATAAAAAAATATATGTATGTCGTGGGAATATTTTCTAAGTGATCGGAATTAGGTTGTCTTGTAATATACAGGATGTACCCAATATACAGGAAGACCCCCTATTGGAAACCAATCTATTTTGAGATGCCATTCAATGAAAATTACAACCTGACCATATTGTTACATAATAAGAATAAGACTATGAGTTAAGAAATTGAAATTTATAGAAGATATTTATACACATTTATAAGGAAAAAAAATATAAATAAATTTTTCAGTACAAATAAATTAGAAGATGGCTTGAAAATCGAAAACGCAAAATAGTTGCATTTTGTATCTATGTTTATAAAGTAATATAATGATAAAAAGTGTGCCGACCTGATAAGACAGAACTTAAAGAAGGGGCATTCTCTGCCAAATCGTAAATTTTTGTTACCCATAAAAACTATCAGATATGATTGATGCCTTAATAAAACGCGTTTCTGTAACTTATTTATAAATGTTATGAAATGTACGTACGCGCATCGGTGAAAAATCTGCACCTGCTCGTGTTTTCAAATCGATCAAGAAATGGACGTCATCTTATCAACATTGTTTAGGGAGTTTGTCGAATCGTCATTAAATCAGTACAACAATGCACTTATTTCTTATTTTTGTGAATCTTTAGTCAGTGTTAATTATGGACAAAGAACCATGCAAGTTGGCAGTTAATAAGCGACAAAATACAAATAAGTAATCGATGGTAATTTTCGTTCTCAAAAGGCGGAAAGTGGTTCGATTAGCTATTTAATGTGAAATATTTACCTCTATTTCATCATTTTAAAGCTATTTACCAATTTCTTAAACACGCATTTTTTTTGGGCAAAATCGTAGCTAATGCCCCTTTAACTTTGAATGTGACATCTTAAGGTGCATTTTTCAATTCTGTTGTTTTTTTTGTTTTTTTTGTTTTTTTTTTGTTAAATTGTAAAACAAATTTAAACTTTTTGTCGGTCAATTTCTTTATAGGTATCTGTTGTGAAGATGAATTGGAATTTTAGTTTTATCAAATTAAAAAAGTTCCATGAGAAACCTAATATACTTATTAGCGGACGGGCATTTTTCACCCCATTTGTCTTCTTTTCTAAATTTCTTTGCTAGGATTTCATAGTTTTATATTGATTTATTCTTTAATTTTATATGTTTTTGAAGATTAATTAAAATTTAATATTGGCGTGTTTAGGAAGTAGTAGCGCTTTCTAGACTTGTAGTCTGCTGAAGGTCGACCGTGTCAACAGCGATGCGATGCTTCCTGGGTTTGGCACTTAGGGGAATAGACAGTCGTGTCATTTTGCAACAAAGGTGTTAAATTCATATTTTAGAAAGATAACTATCATTATAACTGATAGTTAACTGTGTATTGCATAACAAGTTATGGCAAAGACATCACTAAAACACAAAAATCTAATTTATGTATTGGGTTGATTCTTAAATGTACATGTATTTGATTTACAATATGACAGTTAAACTCTACCCCCTTCCCACAAAGGGTTAAAAATGATAAAAAAAATATATAACTGAATTATAATGACAAAAAACTAAAAGAAAAAAATCGCCGAATTGTGTTGCAGGACATCATGTTGTTCATTTTTACTTCTTACAGAATCAAGATTTATTTCAAGATTTAACTACAGAAATGTGATACCTCTTTGTAAATTGTTAATTATTTTATGCGGCTTCTACATGAAAAACAATAATTCCTTAACTGCTCACTTTGTTCCCGTTTCCTTTGTTTATCGTATTTAAACTTTCATTTAAGACAACATTGAACTCAGTTTTTTTCCCTATGTTATCCTCTACCGCACACGGAAGGAACAGTATTCTTCCACATTTTTGCTACTCTATCATTGTGCAAATGATTGACTTTTTGGTCAATTGCTGCATCATAAAAATATGCGACTTTGTGGCTTTGTGAAGCGAAGACAATATTCGAAGGGAACTTAGTTCTTTTGTACAAAATATATACCGTTAGTAATTTTGATAATATTGATGACCGTATAGATTTGTCCAACCTGGTCCTGAACTTTGTGATTCTGAACAATTTAAATAATAACCGTTTAAGCTCGATTCAATAATCCACATTTCACACATTTACCCAAGAATACCACCGGAATACCCAAGAATACCCTTTGAATGCCCAAAGAATACCACAAAATACAAATAATATAAAGATCTGGAAAGATTTTGGATCTATGTTTTTTTTTATTTTATTGGCGGAGATATTTAACAGAAGGCAACGCTGGTTGAATTATTACTTGTACTTCTTGGATTTTTTTTTTTTATTTTGGAGACTTTGTTAATATTGATTTCATTATGGAAATAAATCTTACTGAATGAAATTTGTAAGTTAAAGAACTATTTTGGAAATTATCTACCAAGTGTCGGGCAATTATAAAACAAATTCATCTGTCATAATTTATTTTCATATTCGTAATGTTTCTGAATAGCTATGCTTATGCTTGCCTAATAATATAATGTAAAAACAATACTTTTGCTGTTTTTGAGAAATAATTAATTATATTGATCACCAACTGAAGCGTGTTTATCTAATCCAATTATGAATACTTATTAATCGTAACTAGTATAAACAAGTGATTGTTGTACTTTCATAATGGCGGACGATAGTAACACCACCTAGCGTCCACGAACGATAACTAGGTAATCACCGATTTCTGAAAACGTCTATATAAAGACCTGACGTCTGCAACTGAAGGAGACACTTTTAACCCGAGACCAGGGCAGCTGCACCTTTTAAGCACCTTATCATATTAACCCGAGCGCTATCAGCTACGATTTAAATTACTTACTTCTCCAGTCTCTGTTATTTAGATTGGTACGTTCCCTTTAAGATAGAATAATCCGACCAGTGACCTATATATGTTTACTACGTGCGTACGACTTTACGCTAATATTGACATTTGTCCAAAAAGGGGGTTCCCGGTATTTTTATAGCGCTCAGTAGGATTATATATTGTATTTGTTAAATGATCAATTGTTATAATAATAAACTTTAATGAGAATCTATTCCATATCTTTGTTATTTGTTGTACAAGTATGAAATATTTTACCAGTGCCTTGAGCTTATGCAAATTACGCTACCAGTAATAGAAATAACCCACTACCAGGGTGATTATACAACCAGTTTTATACCTATATAGTTACCACCCCAGTGGTGCAACATTTGGTGACCGGCGGTGGGATACGTGTAATACCACACCTTTTGAGAATTGTTGATCACTCATACTTGTACAACAAATATTGTTTTTTCTATATATAAATCTATATTTAAAAACATTTTTGAAAATTTTTGGTAGACTTAATCAACTGAAAAAGATAAAATAAGTCTCCACAGTATCTGTGTCTCGCCCCATAGCTCTTGTGATTCTCGGGTATCCACTCCTGAAATGCTTTCCCCAATAAATATTGAGGGACGGAGAAAACACATTAAATCTTTCTCAAACAGTAGAAGTCTTAACTACCAAGCTGGACCTTTTGAGCAAGAAAATTGACAACACAAACAGAACTGTAATGAATTTAGAAACCCATCTAGACTATTTAACTAGACAAGATGAATATTTAAATCGCAGGTTAAGCCAGTGCGAAAGAGATACTACCCATATTAATAATGTTCTAAATCAATTGCCCACATTCGATCAAATAGAATCGCTAATAACAAGAACACTAGCTGCACAGGCAGGAAATAAATTGTCCAGGATGTACAATAATGGAACTACCAGAAGTTGTGAGCCATCTACAATACACCCACACTTACCAATGTCAGGAAACCATGACTCAGATGGAAGAAGTATGGCACCTTCAGTACCTACACATAATGAAAACCACAATTACCATGACCCAAGTAATACATGTATACATGACATGGACCATGCTCATGCAAATACTTTTACCCCTATTTTTGTACCTAAAGCTACTTCATTACCAGAAGTAATTGTCAAACCAGATGGTCAGAATAACAAAAATGTGGGTCATAACAATGTTGGGTATACCAAACCATTTACTTATGATGGCAAGACTGACTGGGCCGATTATAAGGTTCACTTTGAGACTGTTTCTAAATTAAACCAATGGTCTGATGAAGTCAAGGTGCTTAAACTTGTATCAAGTATGCAAGGGGCTGCTTTAACCACAGTGGGGCACATTAACACTGATAGTCCACCTACCTATTCAGAGCTCATACAAACTTTGACTAAGAGGTTCTCACCTCCAAACCAGTCTGAAATGTATATGGCCCAAGTAGTTGCCAGGATAAGAAAAAGGGGGGAGTCATTGCCAGAATTAGCCCAAGATGTTAAAAGATTGATTCGCCTTGCTCATGCTTCTGCACCTGTAGAGATCCATGACAAATTATCTTACAGAGCTTTCAGGAATGCCCTAAATGACCATGACCTTGAGTGGGCAATTGTGCAGTCAACTACAGAAAGCATTGATGAAGCATTACACTTGGCTCTTAAATACGAGGCTTATAATACGAGTAAGCGAAAACACTCCCTTAGGTATCAAAGCTTAGATGACCAAGAGCAAGCTAATAATAGAACATTCAAGAAAGAGTCCAGATCCTGTTTCTACTGTCAGAAAGTAGAACACCTAGCTAAAGAATGCAACAAGAGAAAGCGGGACCTACAGAATACCATGGATCAAAGTCGAATCCGAAAAAATACTGACTTCAAACCCAGAGACGGTTACCCTTCTACAAATAATGAACTCATGTCTAGTAATCGGAACTCGGGAAACTGCTAGAAGCTGATGGTGAGGGTCAACTGTCAGCTAATAATGAAAATGAAATGAGACCTATATTATTTCAAATGAAAAATTCCGATCATGATGGACTTTTTGTCACTGTTGATATTTGCCAGATATCATTATATTGCCTGATAGATACCGGTTCAACCATGAGTGTTCTACACAGTAATATTTTTAAAAAGTTACCACAGAAAATGCAAACTAGGTTACAAATCTCTAACCAACAGTTGAGAATGGCTGATGGAAGTGAAGTCAGAATATTGGGGACCATAAATCTTCCATTGTGTATTGACAATCAGGTTATCCATCAATTAATGATAGTAGCAGATATTGAAATACCTGCTGTGTTAGGTTTTGATTTTATGAACCAAAACAAGTGTGTCATAGATGCATCTAGTCATACAATGCAATTGAACAATCAATGCATACCTTGTCAGCTTGAGAGTCAAGTACCTAGTTTATTCAGAATTACAGTAAGAGAAAATGTTACTATTCCATCGCAAAGTGAAATGATTATACCTGCAAAATCAGTAGGGACCATACTGACTGGGACCAATTTTGCAATTGATTCTACCACTGACACACTAAAAGACAAAGGTATTTCAGTAGCCAAGTCCCTATGTTCACTGGCAAATGATGTTGTTCCATTAAGGCTTATTAATATGTCAGACAAACCACAAACCATATACAAAAATACCTGTGCGGCTATGGGACAAAAAGTCCTTGACCAGGATATCATACCTATTGAAAATCTTCCAAGACTAGAGAGTGAGTGTGAAGAGGCAATACCAGACCAATTTCAAGTGATCTTAGAGGGGTGCCAAGACCAATTGGCCAATGACCAAATGGAGAAATTAAAGGGTTTATTAGTTAGCAATCAGTCTGTATCTTCCATGTTTAAATTTGAATTAGGTCTGACCAATTTAGTTCAACATAAAATAGATACCAAAGATGAAAAACCAGTAAAAATACCACCTAGGCGAGTACCTTTAGCACAGAGGAAAGAGGTTGAAGTTGAAATACAGAAAATGTTAGATAATGACATTATACAACCTAGTTATTCACCATGGTCCACAGCTATGGTTGTTGTGAAAAGGCCCACAGGCATAATAATTTGCCTTGACCAGGGGCGGATTCAAGGGGGTGGGGCGCACCCGGCACGCCCCCCCCCTAAAATTGGAAAAAATATGATTTTTTTTTGCGTAAAATCGTGATTTTTCACACGAAAACCCCAAACATTTTCCCGCCTCCCTCCGGCTCCGTTCGGCGCGATTTTTTTTTAAGTGCGCCTCCCCCCTAACTTGATATCCTGGATCCGCCCCTGTTGACTATAGGAAATTAAATGAAGTCACAGTCAAAGACTCATACCCACTGCCCAGAATTGATGATTCACTTGATGCTTTACGGGGAAATGTGTGGTTCAGTACTGTAGATTTGTCAAGTGGTTACTATCAGGTTGGCATGGACCCTAGTGATGCCTCTAAAACAGCATTCGCCACATCCAAAGGTTTATTTGAATTTAAACCAGGGTTTTTGCTCCCCTTATTTTACTACCGAATTTCGGCCGCATTCCCAATGAAAAATAGGGTCCATTTTTCCCAAAATCAGTCAGATAATTCCCAAACTGATTGGAGTTATTGTCGGTAAAAATCCGGATTTAGTAACCGTTTCCGGAAACGTTTTTTATATTACGCGATTACATACATATCCGGTCATCTTTATGCTTTTTTTGTACGATCGTTTGTTGTTCTTTTTTGACATAAACATGTGTCATAACAGTAAATATTACCTGAATAAAAATAAAGCCTAAAGGGGCAAAACAAACACTGTCAATTTATTCTTTTTTTATGACAACGAAAAAGAAGAAACCCAAGGAAATGATGATGAAATCAACGTTTGTGAAGTCGAATGTCAAACTCATGGCGACGATACTGATAGTGTTGCTCCTCTTATCTTCGATTACAGACAGCACAAATAACGTTAAAAATTCTGAGTTTGGATGAAAATCATACAACAATCGTTAAGCAGGATATGAGAAGGTTTAGTTCACTTAAGTATGAGTAAAGTTTTCCCTGGTTATATTATAGTTGTATTAAATCATATCAGGTTATTTGTGTAAATATTGTGAACTTTTTCATCCTTTACTTGATGAATATCATCCCTGTCTCTATGGAAAGGAGCTTTTCATATATGCATTTGATTAAAACTCTCCTGAGGTAAAGATTGACTTAAATATATGATCCATGGAAGGAAAGGACAAACTGTCAGATAGTAATCTCGACACATTAGTAGACAGATTCAAAATGAAAAGGACAGATACATGATGTTGTAATAGGGATCATTCACCAAATTTCTTTCGACAGACGTCGCTGTTGTTCCATAAGTGGTTAGCGGAACGTTTTAATCTCGATGACGCTTGGATTGTTAACGTTAGGTACAAGGACACGTCAATATATAATGCCCTTATAACATGACTAGGACAATTCTGTACATTTCGTTCACAAACAAAACTGTTCTCACGACTTTGTTTTATTTTATAAATTATAACACTATTGTACAAGTTAGATAAACTACTATAAAACAAAAGAAGTTACCCGTATTGCGGGATATTCAATACGGGCCGCTTCTTTTTTTTAATAGTACTGTATACTTACAACCATTGCGCTGGAACAGTTGACTACAGTACGACAGGGATATTAGGTTATTAATTAAATTCCTAACGGTGTATACGTGTATCACATTTCATTTCTTTGCATTAGCATTAGGGGGAAAGGGTGTATTTTACTCTGATAAAAAGATTTCGATGCTACATTTTTGTACCTGAAAAAAATGCACTCTGAAACAGAATTTTTGTTCTGGGAAAAAATTGTCCCTTTATGACTAATAATAAAAATCTGGGTAAAAGGATAAAAAATCAAAACCATACATGTACAATACACAGGAAACAACAAATTCATTTATACCTTTAGGCAGTAATATACAATTTTCAACAAACACAAAAAGAACAAGTAATAATAAAAAAAAACCTTGTAACAATGAGCAAATAGAATTTCTGTGTGTATAGACACCTTTTCAAGTAGCATAGTTGGTACTTTTATATCATTTAAAGGGGAGCTTATTCAAAATAAATTTAAAAACGGCCAGTAATAAACAACTTCCCGAACGAACAGCTCAGCGATCCGATAATTATACACCAGCTATATATATGGTATGAAGGCGAACTAAGCACCTGTGGTGTGTACACGCACGTCTATATGTCATCGTTACACTGACAAGGCAAAGTGATCTTGTTACAATGATTTAGTTCATAAACTTTGGAGTTAGTTTACATTACTGATGAAAATCTGTATCATTTTTACGGAAAGATTTTTTATTTAGGACAGTTGACACCATATAACATTAATTAAATGTATGTTATATGTGTAAAGTCCAACTTAACTTACATCACATACTGCGGAAACACCTCTTTAAAATTATTTACGCTGTAGATGATGTAACATAACACCGATTTTTTACAGTGTAAATGCTATGATTAACCCCTTTGTTGTCGAATCTTTAACAGTTGGTAACACTACACGAAGAAGGAATATATTATCTGTATAATTTTGTACCAAATAATTTGAAAGAGTGTGATTTAGATTTGAAGATTGCCTAAATATAGAGAGACCTAGATATATTAATTCAAAATTTGACGGTATGTGGAGACAGGGACTTTATTATTCTATTTTGTTCACTTGGAGGTAGTATTTCCCGAAATTCAGGTATACTTTACAATGTTGTAATGAAGTTCATCAGTATTGCAGTGTGAGTAACCAAACATCATGTAGACCTTTTATGAACATGTATAGGCTACACCAAGGTACATGCCGATATGGCTTGTAAACGTCCGTTTTATTTCTTAATATGGTCATAATAAAACTCTTTTCTTGCGACTTAAAGATAATACTTTTATTTTACATATACTCGTCAACTAAATCTATACTTCTAACAGGTAATATCACCCCCTACAGTAAGGGAATGGAATAGCCTTAATCTTACAGTACGTAATCTTGACACATTACCTAAATTTAAAAAGGCAATCCGCAGTTCAATCGCAGTGCCAATTCCGAGACACTATTCTTATGGTCCTAGAAAACTAAATATAATTCTAACACAGCTTCGTTGCAATGCATCCTTCTTGAATTACGATCTATGTAAAGTTAAAATTTTATCAAATGCTTCCTGTAACCGTGGCGCATCATGTGAAAATTCTCACCATTTCTTTTTTGATTGTGACAAATATACAGATAATAGGGAAATATTATTTAATAGTCTTAACTGGCTACCTTCTAACATTAATATTGATGTAAATCTACTGACAAAAGGAAGTGATCTCCTAACATATCAAGAAAATACAACTATTTTTAAACATGCTTTTAAATATATTAAAGACTCCAAAAGATTTACAATTGTCTAAATGATCTAAAGAACCAACACACATCTCCAAAAGTATTTATTCTCTTTTCATTTTTTTCTTTTTTTTTTATCGTATATTGTCTAGACCTATGTTTTTGTATATAATCATTCTTTGTTTATTTAACTCTATGCTATTATATACATATTATATACTTTCATTGCGCATGCTAATCCATATTGTAAATTATTGTATTCGGGAGAAGACTTCATAAGTTGGTAAAACTTGTGTCCGATCCCTATTTGTTATATTTAGCAAATAAAACTATGTTTAAACTAAAAACCCGCGCTGTACTAGTTAAGCTTCAATGTTTGCACCATCCAAGTTTTATAATTCAGTGCCGTCATTAGGTTAACGTTANGATACAAGCGTCTTTGTGATTCAAACGCACAATTAACCACTTATGGAACAGTAGCGTCACCAAACGGGAGAAGCGGTGAATGATTCCTATTGAGTGAAATATATTCTACTGCAAAGTTATTTTGTTTATTATTGCCCAAGTTAATTTCAAATTCATATTTTGTCGATTAAAGTCGATAAAATTTCACAATTTATGTTAGGTGGCTATTACCAATAGAGCCAGCAAAAACCCTGTAAACTATGCCTATGGGATTGTCAAATACTTGTGCTACTTTTGAAAGATTGATGGAGTGTGCCTTGGCAGGTATGCAGTGGAAAATCTGCATTGTCTATTTAGATGATATCATTATTTTTTCTAGAACTTTTGAGGAGCATTTATCTAGACTGCAAACAGTTTTTTCTAGAATCAAAGAAGCTGGTCTTAAAATCTCTCCTCAAAACTGTTTTTTTATTTCATAGAGAGGTAAAGTTTCTTGGACACATTGTTAATAGTTCTGGCATTTTGCCAGATCCTTCAAAGATTGAAGCTGGTACATGGCCAGTTCCAACTAGTTTGAAGGAATTGAGGAGTTTCTTGGGAACATGTTCCTATTATAGGAAGTTCATTCAGGATTTTTCTAAAATTGCGAGACCCCTCCACCATTTAACAGAGAAAAATAATTTGTATCGGTGGACCTCTGACTGCCAAGAGGCATTTGACTGTTTAAAAATGACTTTGACCAAGAGTCCCATTCTGGTATATCCTTCTCTGGAGAAAGAATTTTTATTGGATACAGATGCCAGTGGTTTTGGGTTAGGAGCTGTATTGTCCCAAATTGGTCTAGATAATAAGGAGCATGTAATTGCTTACTTTAGCAAAGCTCTCACAAAACCAGAACGCCAATACTGTGTGACAAGGCGTGAGCTTTTAGCTGCAATCAAACATTTTCATCATTACTTGTATGGAGTACACTTTACCGTTAGAACTGATCACTGGCTTGCCAATTTTAAAAATCCAGGACAGCTTGCCAGGTGGCTTGAAGTATTAGGTTGTTACAATTTTACAATTAAACATAGAGCGGGACTTCGACATGGAAATGCTGATGGGCTGTCGAGGCGACCATGTGCAGATTGCAATCACTGTGACCAAGTGGAAGGAAAGGTTGATGTAGAACAAAATCCTATTTCAACCAATTGGTTGGAAGGTAAATCCAAGGAGGATCTTCACCAAGCACAGCAGGAAGATAAAATCCTGAAACTTGTCGTTTCATGGTTACACCAGAACACCAGACCAGAATGGTCAGCTATATCGCACTTAGGCAAAATTTGCTAGGCTTATTGGGCACAATGGGACAGACTAACACTTGTTAATGATATTTTATATAGGAAATGGTTAGATACAACCACGGATGAAGTAACCCTTCAGTATGTCCTCCCAGACAAATATAAAACCTCAGTCTTACAGTTACTTCATGATGATAAATTGGCAGGTCATCTTGGTATTAAACGGACTATTGCCAGAGTCAGACATCGTTTTTATTGGGTGTGTTACACTAAGTATATAGAAAAATGGTGTAAATGCTGTAAAGAATGCCAGCTGCGGAAGGGCCCATCTCATAATACCAGAGGTGCTATGAAAACTTATGTAGTTGGTGAAACCTTAGACAGAGTGGCTTTGGATCTTTTAGGGCCAGTACCTCAGACTTATAGTGGAAATAAATACATGTTAGTGGTAACCGACTACTTCACCAGATATGCAGAGGCATATGCTATTCCTGACATAGAAGCAAACACAGTAGCTGAAAAGCTGGCGACAGAATTTATCTGTCGGTATGGAGTTCCCGTACAAATCCATACAGACCAGGGGTCACAATTTACCTCAGCTTTATTTCAAGAAATGTGTAAAATATTACACATTGACAAAACAAGAAATAGTCCATTTCATCCTCAAAGCTCTGGCCTGGTTGAAAAATTAAATGGGACTATAGAGGACATGTTAAGCAAATTTATCAGTCAGAACCAGAAGGACTGGGATACATTTTTACCCTTTCTAATGTTAGTTTATAGGTCATCACCACATGATACCTTAGGTGAATCCCCTTATAACATGATGTTCGGTCGAGAAGTGTTGATGCCTGTGTTATTTGGCAAGACCAGCCAATTAAAAGACGCGTCTACACCAGAATATGTCCACAATCTAACCAACCGAATGGACAGGACAAAGTGCATGATATTGTCAGGGACCGGCTTCTTAAAGCTGCAGACCGTCAGAAGTGTCGTTATGATCTTACATGTAACACACGAAAGTATAAAGTAGGAGATGGGGTTTTATTACAAGATAATAGGAAGTATAAAGGTCGCAGCCCAAAACTTCAAAATAAATGGGAGGGTCCTTATACTATTACCAGTAAAATATCTGATCTTTTGTATAGAATACAAGAAGGACTACATACCAGATCTAAAGTTATACACATAAATAGATTAAAACCATTTGAAGGGTACTTTAAAAGATGGCTAAGACCAATGGAAGACCCTACCCCTTAATACCAAAGGGAAAGAAATTGCAGGTGACAGACAGACTTGGACAGTTTATTTAGTTTTCTATGTTTATTTTATTTATATTATCATATTATATGTGTATATGTTATACATGTATTCATTATGTACCTTATATGTTTATACATGTATTCATTATGTATCTTATATGTTTATACATGTATTCATTATGTATCTTATATGTTTATACATGTATTCATTATGTATCTTATATGTTTATACATGTATTCATTATGTATCTTATATGTTTATACATGCGGAATATTCAGAGACCATGAATATTTAAAAAAAAAACATATATATATATTTATAAAAAATGGCCCATACGTTTGTAAAATGCTCGGAATGAAGGTTCTTACAATAAGGATGTATTAAAAAACATGTCCAGTGTAGAAAAATATCCACGAAGCGTACCACTTTGCGTCCGTTTAGGCATAATGACGATTGTTTACATTTTGGGGCAAAAATGCATTTCACAACTTCCCCTATATACTATATATACAATATTTTTTATTTTTTTTATTTAATCATTGAAATTCAAGCGACTGAGATTTCTCCTTATTAACCTTGTGTCACATTTTCTTACCTATTTAATTCATTCACGCTAGGTCTATATATCGTACTTGGGTTTGTTTTCCCTAAGGGTAAGCTTTATTAAGCCCGTTTTCCCTTCCTGTTGACACGACATTATTGACAAACAACGTGTTTATACTTTCCGCCATATCCTGTGTGTAATTTATAATGCGCATGTGTGTTACCTCACACTCAATCGTAACTACTCGGCCGTTCTCGCTACCCTTCAAATAACCTCGTACGTAGTAGGCGGATAAATAGAACTACTTTTCACATGTCAGTAACATGAAAGTTTGATAAAGTTATATTTTAAACAATTTTCTATATTTCAATTATTTTCATGGATAAAAGTTAAAGTTTTAATTAGTTTTGCATGATTAGATTTTACTTAGTATGTCTTCCATATTGGATTTCCGTGGACTATATTTTTGTGCAGCTTAACTTCCGGCAAACAATATAAGAAGAATTTCTACTATCTATGTACGAGGTTATTTGCAGGGTAGCGAGAATGGCCGAGTAGTTACGATTGACCTCACACTATGTGGTCCGGTTTGCGGCCCCGTTAACGGTTATAATTACCGTGGGAACTTCCGGAGTATCCAACCAATCGGTGTCGTTTGACCCACATCCAGATGTGGGCCCTGAGTATATAAAGACCTGACGTCTGCAACTGAAGGAGACACTTTTAACCCGAGACCAGGGCAGCTGCACCTTTTAAGCACCTTATCATATTAACCTGAGCGCTACCAGCTACGATTTAAATTACTTACTTCTCCAGTCGCTGTTATTTAGATTGGTACGTTCAAATTCAAATTGGCATAATTTCTGTTAATGTCTATTTCATATGGGTAAAAATGTAATAAATAAAGATCAGGTCTATTTAAGTGATGGATGTTCTCTAAAATAAAGAGCTTCTTTAATAAAATGATATGTATTTTTTTTATTAGTAACTATCAAAAATACTTACACTATTCTTTGTTTGACAATAAACATTGTATGTCTCTGTTGCTGTAGCAGAATGTAAGGTATAACTGGAACATTCACTCCTACACTCTTCTACTGTCTGTTGCTCAGAACTTGATACATCTTGATAAGAAATGACAGATACAGATGGGACTACAGGAGTATCAGCATCACTTTGATCACAAAGTACTTGTGACAAGGTCTGAAACAAAGCATGAATTTGATCATCATTCATCAATCCTTCAAAAAAATAATTGATTTTCAGGAGGAGGGAAAGGGAATACAAAATGTAGGTAGATTTTATAGATAAATATTTTAATCCTTTTGCGGAATGAAAATATTTAAAGTTATCATTAAAATAAACATTTAGCTTTGGTCTATGCTGAAAAAAAATAGGATCCTGTCAACTCTATAATAAAAAAAATATCTTGGCTTCAGTGAAAAAAAATTTCAAAGCCACCCCCCCACCACTGAAAATCAAATAATTGTCTCATATAAACATACAATTAAATTTTAATTTTAACAAATGAATATAATTAAAAAAAAAATTAAATTGTTTTCATGCTATATCTGCTTTTGGTATTTTTAGAAACATAAAAATCTGGAAGGAATTAAAATTATTTATTACCCCCCTCCCCCCACCCACTTTCCACCCTTTTACACACACAACTTTGCTAATGAAATCGTCGTAAATATACCCATGAGATTTGTATGCATGTATGCATATAACATGTATAACAGACTCCTTGTTTGTTGTGTAGATTAGATTGTTTGTTTTGTGTAACCGTGAAAATGAGATGTGCACGAACATGCGAACAAAGAAGTCATTTATCTCGTACTTGTATAATTTTCATATATTTTTCACGTCAACAATAGTATTAATACTTTTGCCATATTTCTATTTGAAAAAAAAAAAACAAAATATTTTATGTTTTTACCTCAATTCTTTTTCGTTTTGCAACTGCTCCGGACTGTCTTTGTTTTCTTTTTTTCCATCATCTGATGTCGATTGCGAGTTGTCAGATGATTTTCCAGTTGAATAATCGAATAATGTCGGCTCTGCTCCAGGTTTCAGTTGCAATTTCTTCAGTTTGTGTCACAGGGACTTGAATCGCTTTCATAGAGGTCACGCGGCCTATATACCCTATATACTAACAAGGGATGTAACGACCAACGTAGCCAAGCCACTACCAGTTCTGTTTCAGGCTTGAAAAAAATATTAAAAAATCACACATTCAAACAATCTTTGTTGACATTCGCTAGCATATTGATTTATCTTTCCGACGAGACATAATTTTTCACAACTGCTTCACTCTAGAAGTCAGTGCACCCCTGCAAACTTGAAACTTTGCTCCAAAATAGGTCACCAACGTTTTGCTCGGACGCAGTCAACGATCTTTACTCAGGGAGTAAAGAGCACAATTGCGGACAATATCCGCATAAATCCTGACTGTCGTAAATACCTATGAACGCCTTCGACTCAACTATCACCAGAACAGTTCACATAGTGCAGACGAAAAGCAGTAACTCACATTTTTCAGTCCGGTATAACTCTTTTCAAATGTTGGAAGCCATTGTTAAAGGGACACACAGCAGCAAATGAAATCTGTCATCTGATTGGTTAATATTTCTCACGAGACGGTAAGTGTTTTTACTTATTCGTAACATATAAAAAATATTGTAAATGATTTTTAGGTATATTATAATCATATAAAATTACTTCTAAACGTAATTCTCACTGATTTTTTTTTAAAGCATATATTTCAAGCGTTATCAGAATGTGGGCGTGTCGTGAGAAATATTAACCAATCAGATGACAGATAATTTTCATTTGAAGCTGTGTATTTTTAATAATGGCTTCCAACATTTGAAAAGAGTTATACCGGACTGAAAAACGTGAGTTACTGCTTTTCGTCTGCACTATGTGAACTGTTCTGGTGATAGTTGAGTCGAAGGCGTTCATAGGTATTTACGACAGTCAGGATTTATGCGGATATTGTCCGCAATTGTGCTCTTTACTCCCTGAGTAAAGATCGTTGACTGCGTCCGAGCAAAACGTTGGTGACCTATTTTGGAGCAAAGTTTCAAGTTTGCAGGGGTGCACTGACTTCTAGAGTGAAGCAGTTGTGAAAAATTATGTCTCGTCGGAAAGATAAATCAATATGCTAGCGAATGACAACAAAGATTGTTTGAATGTGTGATTTTTTAATATTTTTTTCAAGCCTGAAACAGAACTGGTAGTGGCTTGGCTACGTTGGTCGTTACATCCCTTGTTAGTATATAGGGTATATAGGCCGCGTGACCTCTATGAAAGCGATTCAAGTCCCTGTGGTTTGTGTCCAATTTTTAATGCCAGTGCTGGATTAACAACAAACTGATCATTTGTGAAATGTTTTGAACACAATCTCGATGTTTTGGAAGGGACAAAGTCTTTCCTTTTCACTCGAATAGTCCACGCTTTCCTTCTCTTTTCATCTTTCGGGATTTCAAATAATCCGAACCCTTGACCTGACTTAGTGTTACAGTTAAAGGACACACAATACACCATAATGACACGCTTTATTAATTTCTCAGGTAAAATTTTTGCTTGTAAACACAACACTCCAGTTAGACGATATGGTACAACTGACGTCATAAGCGATGTCAAAAATTTTGCGGGAATTATTTATCGGGTGTTTAAACCCCGAGAAATACCGGGTAGACATGGAAAATGACCGAAATGAATTAATTTCTTCTTTTAATACAATGAAAGCAGTTAGAATTTAACCCCATAATAATTAACATGAACAATCACTTGCTATGTCCTTTAAGATAGAATATTCCGACCAGTGACCTATATATTTTTACTACGTCCGTGCGACTTTACGCTAATATTGACATTTGTCCAAAAAGGGGGTTCCCGGTATTTTTATAGCGCTCAGTAGGATTATATATTGTATTTGTTAAATGATCAATTGTGCAACAATATGTCGTGGTCTATTTTGTAATCAAAGGTTTGAGGTGAGAAGGGATTGTTCGTTTTATCGCTATTAGTGATATTGTTGACCATATCACTGTTTAAACTTTCTTTTCGTAATAGCCACAATCATGAATTATGCATAGTATCGTACTTTAAAGTGAAGGTTTGTGTGGTATTTAAAAGTTCATAGATACACATGTGCCGTCTATTATATAAATAAAATTAAGCTCTAATTCCTGGTTATAAAATATCTCCTCTAACATGAAAACAAACAAAAGTTTATATTCCGATACCAAGATATTGTCGAAATAGATTCTGTCTCTGCAGAGACAATGGTGAACGATGGATTTTCATACAGGGAAAATGACAAATGTATAAAAATAAGGAAGTCAACACCAATGTCAAAAATATGTTTTGTCAATGTGTGACGTAAGAGTGTTTTTGTCATTTACTTTCATAGTTAAAATACTTCAGGTGACTCGTGTTTGTTGATGGAGATGGTTCACGATAGATGTTCTACCCTCCTCACTGAATTTAGTACTGCGTTGACTACTATTTTGTTCCAGTATTGTTATAAATGCTGTTATAGTGACAGCCGGAACCTTTGAACCGTAATGAAAGCGGGAGGTTTGGCGCCATAAAATCTGAATCAACCCACCATTTCTTTGGAAATGCCTGTACCAAGTCAGGGTCATTACGGTTTTCACAGTTTTCCGGTTGTTGACTGATATTGTCTGTTTATTTACCTATGAGTGTTGACTTTCCCTTTGGAAGATTGTTCGTAGTAATTTTGTTATTACCCTTATTTATGATCTTTAGATAACAGGTTTATATTTTAGGGAACGTTAATTTTCAACATGAATACTATAAGATGAGCAAAGTTAAATAATAAACCCCTCAATTGCAGGTGTCCGGTTCGATGATTTACGATTATGAATTGGTGAAATACAATGTACATGGTTGGTAAAAAGAACTTTTGCTTTAGTTTTTAAGCATAAATTCAGACAAGTTAAAGACATTTAAAGAGAAATGTCATGTACACCTTAATATTTGTCTAGTAAGTATATTTACAAATTAAAAGTTCATTAAAATATTTGTTGTTAAATTTATTTTATTTGATCATTTAAGGGTAATGAGTGTACCCGGATTGTACAGCGACTCAACATGACAAAAATACAACTAAATCATTTGAGTTTGAGTGAGTGATTGTTGCTTAACGCCAACTCGGCAATGTTGCACCTATATCATGGCGAGAACAAGTAAATTTTGTTTGCACGCATATTTGAATTGTTATAGTGCTTAGCTGACTGTGTCATCCGCGGATAGACATGTCGTACAATTATGACACATTATCCTGATAACAGACCGCGGATAGACATGTCGTACAACTATGACACATTATCATGATAACAGACCACGGATAGACATGTCGTACAACTATGACACATTATCATGATAACAGACCGCGGATAGACATGTCGTACAACTATGACACATTATCATGATAACAGACCGCGGATAGACATGTCGTACAACTATGACACATTATCATGATAACAGACCGCGGATAGACATGTCGTACAACTATGACACATTATCCTGCTATCAACCAGTCTTTGTTCTTTCTCCCCCTGATATCAACCAGTCTTTGTTCTTTCTCCCCCTGATATCAACCAGTCTCTGTTCTTTCTCCTCAATGCTGCGTGCTAAGCGGAGAAGCAACAAATACAAATTACATAGTCTTTGGTTTGACTCGATCGGGGATCGAACACACGATCGACCGCTCTCGAAGCGAGCAGGCTAACCATTACACCACCGATGCGCCTTAAAATCATTTGAAAGTTATAAGTTAAATACCAACAATAAACCAGCTAAAACAAAATGAATAACTCCTCTTGCAAAGACCAAAGTACTAAATAACAATGACAGAATAAATGAGTAATGCCCGACTTCGGACAGTTACAAACATAGACAGGTTACAGCGTTGAGATCTCAGATACCCTGTTGGGGGCCTCTGATGCCGGTTAACCTATACCTATAGTCAATTAAATTGTCAGGTAATCAAGTAGTGTGTTTCATAATCATAAGCTGATAAACAATTAACATCATACAACTGAATTCTAAAAGTTGCAATGATTATTTGATGACTACAATGCGATTTATTAAGGAGTCACGGAAAAGGGTGATGTACTGTCATTGATACAATTTATATGTTTGTTAGATTAGATTTATTTCAATTAAATATCAACATTACATTTACAATCACAATACAAACTTTTATGACATACACATCCCAACATGTACATTTTATGAAGTATATATATATTTTTTGCCTATTACATAGAACATTAACAGATATCTAAATGGAACATACACACTATAAAATTGAGGCCTGAATACAGGTTGTGTTAAAAATTAAATTTTGACCCATAGTTGATATTTAACCGAGGATAGCCCATGAAAGCCCGGAGGCTTATTTCCAATGGGGTCCCCAGAAGAAAAAATAACTTATAGGTTAAAAAAAAAATAAAAAATGAACAGCAACCGGCTCAAGACTTAGGCAGGAAAAAAATAATCTGGTTTACCAGATATATAAAAGTATAAAAGTACAAAACCTTCATTTAAACAGTATAAACATCATTAAATGTATCTTTCATTTTATCAAAGAGAAACCCCTTAACTTTAGATTTAAATGCAAATGAACTTTTAGTTTTCTTAATATCTACTGGAAGGCTATTCCAATCTTTGATGGCATTATAGTAAAAAGTATTTGCTGAATGCCCATTTACAGCTGGTATATAAAAATTATATTCACTAAATCTAGTGTTATGAGTATTAATATCTCGTGTTTTCACAAAA
>MJUT01017049.1:149620-169600 GCA_002080005.1 Gigantidas platifrons | reverse complement strand
CGGAAGTAGTTCCAGAGTTTCAACTATACATACATTTTAATTAACGAGTTTATTACAAATCTATGAGTTGAAAAGAAGGTACGAAACGTCTCACTATACATTTTTACCCCGGTGCGAAACGTTCCGATCTAGGTACGAAACGACCAGGTTACGAAACGTCCTGCACCCTTCCAGATTACGGCGCATCCGAATTTCTGCATATTTAACCATGTATTGGTTTCCGGTGTGTCATTTCCGGTGCAAGGAATCTAAGCCATTAGTGATATGGAAAATATTGCTATTTCTACGATAGTTGGGACTTCGTCCCATATTATTTTTGTGCTTTTAGAACAGCACATTTGATCTTCCTTAATTGAATTTAGTTACCTGCTGCCATTCACTGACCCTCTTTTTTATGTGTTCACATTAATGTTGTCATAATTTATGTAAATGTGTGTGGTTGTCTGACTGGATGCGATACAGAGCTGTTTTTTTTTTTATTGGTAAGTAAGTATATTCGTGTAAATGAACATGGGAGACTATCCAATTTTACACTTGTAGATACAAATTAAAGTACAGGAACAACACTTTTATTACTGTTCTATATTTGACGGTTATACATGTAATTATTAATAAAAGTAAATTTCTCTTCCCCATAGGTGACATTCTCGCCGAATTTTGATAACCTGTTTATGCCCTATGATTTTATTGCTCCCAAAACTTTAAACTATTTGTGTTTCCGATCTTTAGATTTTGACCGTACCTGATGAAGGTTATTCCAGTAACGTACCTGATGAAGGTTATTCCAGTAACGTACCTGATGAAGGTTATTCCAGTAACGTACCTGATGAAGGTTATTCCAGTAACGTACCTGATGAAGGTTATTCCAGTAACGTACCTGATGAAGGTTATTCCAGTAACGTACCTGATGAAGGTTATTCCAGTAACGTACCTGATGAAGGTTATTCCAGTAACGCGTCGTGCGTACTATATTTGTCATTTACGTTTTCATTTTTATACATTAATACCTTTATTTCCAGTTTCCAAGGATTTACAGGTAGAACAGCACCTATCTTTGACAAAGGTATCATAACAATGAGCAGCTCTGACATTAGAACATGAATCTAAATCTTTACATCCGTTGGCTGTGAAAGATAAACGAAGATATCATTGATACATTGTATATAGATAAACGTTAGAGAATACCGAAGGGGCAATCACATATGGACAATCCAGAGAAACTAGCAACATCGGGTAAAAAAAACGAAGAAAAACACAACACAATATATATGTTGGATACTACTGTACAAATAAACACTGTTTTATAGAAAACATATACTAATAGTTATCTTATCGCCATAGCTATTTAACAAATATATTATTGTTTGTTATTTTGGGGAGTAAGAATGTCCATACATGAACATGTTATTTAAATTTTGTGTATAATATCCTCATACAAGTGTTGATTTTTGATAAGGTTAGTTAATATAGAGATTTTAGTCAACCCGAGAAGCAAATTTCTTTATTTTACAATTATCTATGAAAAGAAAGTTTTATCAGACTGAGTGCCACTGTTCCTATGTGAAAGCATTTGCACGACCGCATCATTTTACTAAGGTTTTGGGTCCATAAAACTGGTTAAACCCTGCCACTATTTATTGAAGTGCTAGTACCAAGCCAGGAAAGTGAGCAGTCATGTATTTGTGTATTAGGGGAAGCAATTTTGCCTCTTTTTGCTTACTATGTCAGATAAAAGTATAGTTTTGATGATTTAATGTTGACACAAATTGTACATTACAAATAGAAATATAGCTGTATTCGAAGGATAAAAATGTATCTAGTTTCCAACATTAGGTCTTAATCTGAGTTAAACGATATTAACGTTCAAACAAATAACATTTTCAAAACATTTTCCTTTTCATCTCCAAATGACGTTAATAACGCATAAACATCAGACATCGGCACTATAAAAAGTATACATTACACACGGGAATTTGGCATAACATACACTCGTAATATAACTATAAAGGTTTCTAGAATACCTCAAAACTATACAAAAAAAGTTTTTGAATTTGATACCTACCTACAGGTTTAGGCTTACAGGGTTCACAACATGTTTCCCTTAAAACGGAAACGCTACAAATATTAGACATCCATTTGGCTACCAGATCACATGTCATTGTTCTAAAGTTCCCCTTGGCAACTACACATAATTCACCAGACGTTGTTGGTCTCACTGGAGGTGGGGCTGTAGGAACTACCCGTGGGGATCTTGTAGGAGGTACAGGAGGAGGTCGTGTAGGTTGTATCGGTCTTACTGTTCTAACAGGTGTTGGTCTTGGCGTTGGCTTTGGAATTGGTTTCCGGGTGGTAATAACCGGTCTCCTTGTAGGTTTCACAACTGTGGGTATATCGGGAATTAAACCACATGTTTTACAACACGCTTTCTGATAGTCAGGATTTCCAGAACATCGCCACTGTGAACACCTTCTGCCACCATTTTGATGTACCTTATCTCCATACTCACAGCCTGTTATGTAATATATAATGCATTAGATAACATCATTATGATTACTATGTACGGTGAAACAGAAAAAAAACCTTTTCACAATACAAATATGGAAGTCTTGAAATAATCCTTGTATAAATTAATATCCGATGATGTATTGTCATTAACACTAAGGGTGGTCTGTACTTTTCATGAAAAAATTATGAAATATTTGGTTACAGTAATAAAATCCATGAAATGATTAACATTTGTATTTTATATTAAATTTAAAAGTTGCATATCAAGATGCCTAGATGGTGCATTTTTCGACAGAAGTAATGAGTACCACTCAAATGCAGGCTAGGGACAATTTCACACTTATTTTAGGGTATGAGTTTCACTTATCATTGAATGCCCTATAGCGTGACTGGGAAATGTGCCACAACAATAAAAGGCGCTGTTCCTTTACTTTGAGTTGTTTCTAGGCCTAGTATTGGATAGTCTCTCATGTACATTTACAACCATATCCTTTCTTACCAATAAAAAATAACTCGGAACGTATCCTTTGAAACAACTGATTTTACTAGCGGTTTGTGGGTTCATTTCTGGTTTGTCTATTGGGAATGTGATCTCTCTTATCAATATATAAATTTAGCCTAACAAAGAATGTTAATAGTATGACACTCATATTTACACTTATTTTGCTATACCAACACAAAAATACCTCAATTGTATGATAAATGTACGCTTGATATGTTACTTCGCCTTGACAAATCCTCGATAAGCATGCCATCCAAATGAACATTTTATGACATCTGGCGTCTAATGCTTCGAGGCCTATGGGCTACTGCTCTGAGAAATTTATTTTCGTTAATGAAATCGAACGGACAGACAATAGATACTATTTTGCATATACATATATAACTTTTTAATGTTGGAGTTAGAATATGTAATTTAAAGTTTTTGACAAGTATATGTATCACACTATTTGTTGTCATTTGTTCTGACCTGTTAGTGTATGTTTTTTCTCCATTTTATGGTGTATAACACATAGACCTATATATTTTACCTTTATAACCAGTATATAGAGATTGACATGTGTCACAACAAACTTCTTGGTTTCTTTGGCTGTAACAGAGATGTGGTCTGGTCAAAGCTGTAGAACAGAAACTGTTCTTATCCCCAAATTCACAACCTATAGGGAAAAATGTTGTAATTGTGAGTTTTCTGTAAAGAATTCAAGTAAAATGGTATACAGGTACAACAAATGCTGTTTTTATATCACTGGATGTTTATGTAATTCCCTACTAAGAAACCTGATCTAAATACGGAATCATCAAAGGACCGTTGTGATCGGGATCGTACGGTAGTACATGTGGAATCAGTGCAAACACTACTAAAGTTGTGAGCTCGAATCCCGCTCCTTGTGAGGTTTACTCGATGCAACTTTATGTGATAAAGATTGTCAGTGACTTCCGACAGGTCGGTGGTTTTCTCCGGGTACTCCGGTGTACTCCACCAATAAAACTCACCGCCACCGATATAGTTGAAATGCGCGAACGCCATAGCCCCTAACTCCTAACCTGACTATTGCGGAGTTATTTTTATCTGCCATGGTTTTTATAATATCATGTAATTAAGTGTAAAATTTACATATTACGTCATTTTCATACTTAAATTTAAGACAAATTATATGTCCTGGTATTGCATTAAGGAAATAAGAGATAATTAATCAAACACACCTTTCTGGTAACATATTTCCGGGAAATGTTAATTATGAACCCGAAATAAGTGGAATTTGATAAATACATTACGAAATCAACACAACTGACTTTTAACAATTTTTCAAGCGTTTTAGATATGCTAATTTGAAATGAATATGAAAAAGGAAAACGAATATATTGCAAACTGTAACATTGTAAAGGAGAACAACTCCCCATCCCCACCCCCTGTTCTAGTAACATATCCATTACACCTAATGTTAAACACCATACCCCTAACCCCTAATTAAATAAATAAAATTAACTTGTTCTCGCCATAATATAGCTGAAATATTGCTGAATTGGCGTTAAACAACAATCACTCACTCCTAACCGCTAATATATAGGGAGAATAAAAACTAAAAATCATAAGTAGAGAAATTTATAATTGAGTGTGGTAATAATTTTCCTTCTTAACAATACACACCCTGGATAGGTTTGGCAATGTCTTTACATGTCTGACAACAGAACCCACGATAGTACTTCTGGTAACATCTACTGGGATCAGCACGTATCAACTGAGAACAAGTTTGTCCATCAAACAATTTCTTAGAATCACCGTGAACACAGTTCTCTGTAAAACAAGGATAATAAATTAATAGAGTGGTGAAATAAAATCTGAACACAAAAGTTGAAAGTCAATAATAAAACTGCTTTAACTGCCTTGGATGTATGTAATATAGTAAAATATGCCTTTAACTGCCTTGGATGTATGTAATATAGTAAAATATGCCTTTAACTGCCTTGGATGTATGTAATATAGTAAAATATGCCTTTAACTGCCTTGGATGTATGTAATATAGTAAAATATGCCTTTAACTGCCTTGGATGTATGTAATATAGTCAAATATGCCTTTAACTGCCTTGGATGTATGTAATATAGTCAAATATGCCTTTGATTTGACGTAAACTTTGAGAAATTGGAAATCAAAATTGGTTCAAAAATAGGGTTAGGAATTGTGACTGGAAACTCATATCTATCTCTGGTTTTTATGGAGATTTGTGTTGTTCAACATTTTTTTTTAATTCAAACTTGTGCTATCTAATTTGTTGTTTTGCATACTGAATGGTTATCACATCAAATACACTTCCTTTTTTATTTTAATTAATTATTATCTTATATCAATGTTTTGTTAAAAGGATTGTATTAGACATTATATAAATACACCTGGAAAGGTTTATCAGCTAAAACCGATTGTAAGAGATGGCATTAAATAGATTATGACGGCATTTGCAACGTAAAACATAAGACATTCGATTAAAATGTGTCGTTCCATTTCAATAAAGAGGTTTGTGTTCATAAAACTAGTCCAAACCGCCACCCTTTTATTGAAGTGCCTGTACCAAGCCAGGAAGGTGGGCGGTCATGTAAATATGTATTAGGATATCGAATGTGTCTCTTTCCACGATTTTCCGAACTGTTCCGAGAGTGTGGAATGTCTTGGGGATGTTTTCATTTTATTACCTAATCAAGCGAATCATAGACTCGACAATACCATAATAACTTGTCACTTACCATCCTTACGTGGTGCTTTAGGGTCCGTCGTACATAAGCCATTAACACACCACTACAAAATTAAAGAAAATAGTTAAATACAGAGGCGGATCCGGGGGGGGCCGGCGCCCCCCTCCTCCCCTACAATTGGAAAAAATATGATTTTTTTGCGTAAAATCGTGATTTTTCACACGAAATACCCCAAAAATTTTCGCGATTATTTTAAGTACGCCCCCCCCCCCTAACTTGAAATCCTGGATCCGCCCCTGAAATATTAATAAGATTTATAGAAGCATAAGTTATCTTCGTAAAGAATTTATGTTATAATAAATGACCAAAATGAAACAAACTATTATTTGGTAGTTAAGTATGCAAATTAATAAAAAATAAAAAATAAACAAAACTACGAAATTAATATATATAGGATACCAACAATTAAATATAGATTTTTCCTTCAGTTGCCCGTGGGTTACGATATTTCTCCACTCAAGAGAATTAAATTTAAAATGTTAACCACAAGCCGCCAGGCGAGTGGTTAAAATATTAAATTTAACTCTCGAGAGTGGAGAAATATCGTAACCCACATGGGCAACTGAAGGAGAATTTGTTTCTCCCATTATTTAACACGAACTATTTGAAATTAATGCGTTTGAAATTAATGCGGGGAAAGGCACGAGACAGTTTAATCCTCTAGGGGATTAAAGATTTTTTCACCAATAGTTCAGCGGGGTTAAAACGCCGTAATAATGGGAGAATTGATATTATTTATTACTCTATTTACTTGTAAAAAAAGTGATGAACGTGTTTTATCTGACCCATTATTTAATATTCATATGACAAATGTTTGGTGATGTCAGATTCCTCATCTTTATACTTTATTGTGTTGTGTTTTTTGTTGTTGTTGCTTTGTATTCGTTCTACATCTTATATCTAATGTTATCTGTTAATCTGGAGTGTTCTACATCTTATATCTAATGTTATCTGTTAATCTGGAGTGTTCTACATCTTATATCTAATGTTATCTGTTAATCTGGAGTGTTCTACATCTTATATCTAATGTTATCTGTTAATCTGGAGTGTTCTACATCTTATATCTAATGTTATCTGTTAATCTGGAGTGTTCTACATCTTATATCTAATGTTATCTGTTAATCTGGAGTGTTCTTTCTTATATCCAATGTTATCTGTTAATCTGGAGTGTTCTACATCTTATATCCAATGTTATCTGTTAATCTGGAGTGTTCTACATCTTATATCTAATGTTATCTGTTAATCTGGAGTGTTCTTTCTTAATTGCCTCCTCGGTTCTTATCTAACGTTTATATAATAAACTAGTAAGTAGTAATAATACAAACCCTCTGGTCGCCACATGATGTTCCTCTAGCCGCTGTATATATAAGATAACTATTTTCAGATGTTTCACTTTTACACGCCATGGATGTACAGATCTCATTGTATTCACCTAGACCACCTCCCTGAAAACAAATGTAGACATCTTACTAGAATATCAATGCTGTGGATATTTTACACCACCTGCTCATGATATTAGCTACCAAATTGTATTTTGTATGCCACTATCATGAAGGACATATGTACGTTGATTATTTTTTTGCTTAATAGACATGTGAAACTTTATATTATTATTATTATTATCACAAAAGATGGAATAGATAGGTTATCTTCAAAATGTGCAAAAAGGGGGAGGGAATCAATTATCAATAGTGATAGGGTTATGTTTAAAATACATTAAATAAATGTCTCTTATATGTATCCCTATATTGTCATTAGCTTAGCATTTCCCCCCAATATCTATCATTTGTCTATAGCACATGTATATTAAAACATAGCATTTCCCCCCAATATCTATAGCACATGTATAGTAATACATACAACTCATACTAGGGGAGATAACTGTTTTATTATACAGAATATTTTTACTCTGCCATAATTAGGGACTATATACATCGGAAACGGAAATTATTTAGCATTCTAATATGACGTCCTTCAAACACTTTGAGTCCAAACCCGTGGTAAAATTAACATATACCTACATCCATTGTAATTTATAACGATATTTTACCATTTTTTACATATTAGAATCGAAATAATTCATGATAGCCCGATTTTATATTATTTTGACCACGGGTAGTCACTTTATGGCTATATTTTACCCCTCGCTAACGCTCGGGGTAAAATAATTACCCGTGGTAAAAATAATATAAATTCGGTGCTTACTTAACACTATGATATACAACATAGAACAACAGTGACGTCAGCAGTGGGGTAATAGTTAGTGTGCTTACTTAACACTATGATATACAACATAGAATAACAGTGACGTCAGCAGTGGAGTAATAGTTAGTGTGCTTACTTAACACTATGATATACAACATAGAACAACAGTGACCTCAGCAGTGGAGTAATAGTTAGTGTGCTTACTTAACACTATGATATACAACATAGAACAACAGTGACGTCAGCAGTGGAGTAATAGTTAGTGTGCTTACTTAACGCGGTAAATCCCCTTCTGCTCAAAGATTATAAAATTGGTATTTATTACTTCTCCACTAAGCATGCATCTTTAAGGAGCAAGAACAAAGATATCTGGTTCAGAATCAGGAGAATGTGTCCGAGTGGAGCAAATTTATGTACCTACTGGATTGTTGAATCAGTGATTTAGTCTTATAAGATATCAACTGAGAGTGTTTTCTAACTACAAATCGGACATCATAATTATATCATCTCACCATGATAAAGCTACAGATAAATACATGTATGCTCAATTGGCGTTAAACATCAATCACACACTTACTAACACAATAAAAGTAAGTATACTGGTGAAACCCACTATACAATGTTATGCTCAATTGGCGTTAAACATCAATCACACACTTACTAACACAATAAAAGTAAGTATACTGGTGAAACCCACTATACAATGTTATCATTAAGCCTACAATCGTAACATGTATGTAAGATTTTGCCAGTATAAATAATACCCGTTAATTGCTTATTTGTAAATTTATCGATGATTACAGCAATGAAGGGATTTGGGCTGGTTGACAATATATCTAATTTAAACAGAATATTGTATATACATGTACATGTACATGTAATGTACAGTCGACATGAAGACATAGCTACATGCATGTGTGAAATTTCTGTAGGAATATGTAGCATCCTTACCCATCCGTAAAATGAATTTTTCCCAGCACGCTGTCTGCATTGCTCATTTGGAGTATAAACTTGTCCCACTGCATTACTAGTAACTTTATTAAACTCATCTGTATCATATATTAGTGCTTCATCTGTCAGACAGTTGCCCGGTGGCCTGCAAATAACAAAAAGAGTAAATTTATTGCATCACGTGTTTTTTATTTTTCATTAACGACGAATGTCATTTAAGTTTAGTGGTTTTGCTTTATTAGTTTATTGTGTCTAACGTTACTTTCAACAATATTTCAGTTGTTGTTAGCTTTATCGGTAGAGGAAACCAGAATACTCGGATAAAACCACAACAGACACCAGTCACTGGCAAATTTTATAACAAAATGCTAAATCGAGTACACCTCGCTTGAGAGGGGCTCGAACTCACAACTGATTGCTCAGGTAGTTGTAATTATAACTATCACACGATAACGACCATGACGGCCACTGATTGCTCAGGTAGTTGTAATTATAACTATCACACGATCACGACCATGATGGCCCCAGGACGAATGTCATTTAGTTTTTACATAAATGTTGCATAATAGTAATAATGTGGATTATAATTTATATTAATATTACGTAAATTACACTTACAAATTTCTCAGAAATCTATGAAGTTCGTCGATGGAGCAGGGAGAAAACTTCCATGGATTGAGTTCATTAACACTGTTAGTCACTCCCCCGGTTACTGCCATGATATACTGTTCCCGTGAGGAACACATGTTAGAACCAGTCCCATCATGGCTTGCACCAAGACTGTAATATAAAAACAACAGAATATAATGTTTAACAAGCTGGTCAAATATCATGCAAATGGTGGAGGAAACGGTGTACCCGGAGAAAACGACTGGCCTGCCCATAAGTCACTGACAAATTTTATCCCATAATGTTGTATCGAATACACCTTGCCATGAGCGGTATTCGCTAATATAAGAGAATCATTTGATACATTATTGTCATGTAATTCTGAACGAACTAGTCATCCAGTAGCAGTGATAACGTTTTAAGAGCTTATTGAGGGGAATACTGAGTGGGATTCAAATCACAACGTTAGTGGTGATATACACTGTTATCAAATGGCAACCTTCTTATGGACAGACTATTTTTTTTATTCTTGGAAAAAATGTGAATGTGACAAACAAGAAAACAGAAATATATTAGATCAAATGTTAAACTTTTCACTTACTAACAAATTTTAATGACAAAACATATATTTATTATTACTTTTTATCTGTGTCATTACAGAAAGTAATCATTGTCGTGAGGAACTACAAAACATAGTATAATTTCCCCATATCCTAGCAATGTGTGTAAAAAAAAAGATTTAAACATTACATTCATGTTTGACAACATCAACAACCTGAATCCTCAAATCAAAATGAGATGAAATAAACAACAGGGACAAGACTATAAGGTCTTAAATCTTTCGAGTTTGGCTCTATTTTTGACTATAAATGTTTATTTTCTTGTTTGCACTATACATTCGACCTACTTTAAAAATAATATTGAAGCGTACGTTGTCTTATCTAAGAAGATACATCTAATAAAAACGTATTATCAGGTACCTTCAAAATCGAAAAATTGGAAAGCCAATTTAATTAAAGTTTTGGGAGCAATAAAACAAAAGGGCCTAAACAGGATAGTCAAAATCAGCTATGGTCATATATGCCTGAGGGAGAACAAGTAAACCAAAGGGCCTAAACAGGATAGACAAAATCTGCTATGGTCACCCATGTCTGACGGAGGAGAACAAGTAAACCAAAGGGCCTAAACAGGATAGACAAAATCAGCTAAGGTCACCTATGTCTGACGGAGGAGAGCAAGTAAACCAAAGGGACTAAACAGGATAGACAAAATCAGCTAAAGTCACCAATACCTGACGGAGGAGAACAAGTAAACCAAAGGGACTAAATAGGATAGACAAAATAGGCTAAAGTCACCTATGTCTGACGGAGGAGAGCAAGTAAACCAAAGGGACTAAATAGGATAGACAAAATCAGCTAAAGTCACCTATGTCTGACGGAGGAGAGCAAGTAAACCAAAGGGACTAAATAGGATAGACAAAATCAGCTAAGGTCACCTATATCTGAGGGAGAACAAGTAAACCAAAGGGCCTAAACAGGATAGTCAAAATCAGCTAAGGTCACCTATGTCTGACGGAGGAGAACCTTAGTTTATTTTAAAATAATTATATTATTTAGGAAGTTTAAATTTCTAAGTATATTATATTACCTGTGAGCTAACTCGTGAGTTCCTGTACTAATGCTACCATAAACACCATTATCTTCTACCACGGAGACACTACTAGAGGAACACATTGCTTTATAAGATGCTAAACCTAACAAATAATATAACAGTGGGATAACGTATTGTTTTGATAAATGACTATCCTTTCCAATAGAATCACAGCTGAGAGATATTTTAAAACAAGATAGGGTTAGAGATATGGTGTTTAACGCCATTTTCAACAATATTTCAGTTAAAACGTGGCGGTCAGTTTATTTATGAAGGAAACCGGAGGGCCCGGGAAAAACCATCGTACTTTTATGTACATGTACATATATTTTGTGAATATGAGTACTCAAGTAAGATCAAATTTCACAGCATTCTGATGCTCTTGATACTAAATCAACAATACAAACCAAAAATACCAGGGTTAGGGTTATGGTGTTTAACGCCATTTTCAACAATATTTCAGTGATATCGTCGCAGTCGGTTTAATTGGTGGAGGAAACCAGAGTACCCGGAGAACAACACCGACCTGTCACAAGTCACTGACAAACTTTATAACATAATGTTGTATCGAGTACACCTCGCCTGAGCGGGAATCTAATTCATAACGTTAGTGGTGATATGCGTTGATTGCACTGGTAGTTGTAAATTGAACTACCATACGATCATGACCCATAATATCATATCTAACAGAAATCTAACATACCTGTTACTTTATTGTCACTGACTCGATGTCTGTACAAGTCATACCTGAGGAAGAAAATATATTATGGAAAATATTTGATAAAAATAATGTACTTTTTCCACTATTTCCATTACAATAAGGCATGTCTTTAATGATTTAGCTAAAAATCTGAAGAATACAAAATACATCTATCTTAATTATAAAATGACTTGGATTGTTAGACTTACGAAAAATGCTACTATTTCTTAAGATATTTTTATAAAATCGGCTTCAGTGCATTCCTTGTTCTACATCTGTGAGCTAAAAAAAAACCCAGGGAAAATGTATGGTAATTGGATTTACAACTACTTATGCAATCAGTTCCTATCACTAATAATGCTGTGAGTTCTAATTCCTCTCAGGCGAGGTGTACTCAATACAACATCATGTGATAAAGTTAGTCCGTGACTTGCCACGATATAGCTGAAGTTTTGTTGAAAGTGGCGTTAAATAAAAATAACCATCCCTCCCACCCTCCACAATATAACTGGTATACTGTGTGAAACGAAACAAAATCAAAAGCTTGGCAGAGTAAACAACGGATGGTAAAGACTAATTGAGTGATACTGATTAAAACAAGGATAATGTTGCTACTCTGGAGCAATACACATATTCAACTTACGATGTAAACAGCATCATATGGTCATGTTCTGGCAACTCAGAAACACTCAGCCTCCACGATCTTAATAAATCTAGCGCATCATCGGAATCTACCAATTTATTGGCGACACGCTTAGCTGTCCATACAGCAATTTCAGGTTTCTGTGGATACGAAAACAAAAGGTAATATAGAGCAATATGTTAGTAATTTTAAACGTAGATATCAAATTTAGTGCGCACGACGCGTTTCTGGAATAACCTTCATCAGGAATTCCCAAAATCGAAATACTGGAAAGCTAAATAATTTAAATGTGTTTGGGAGCAATAAAACCAAATAGCATTTTAAACATTAACGATATATTACTCCTTTGAATTTCCTATCATGAAGTGCATCGTTATACAACATTCGTGTACCTCATTTTTCGCACATCAAAAAAAGATCAAACATACTACTAGATGGATTGCATTATTTGTAGTCGTTAAAATATTGAAATAAACTGATTGATTTTTGTTTTACACCATCGGGATAGTAACATGCGTTTATATTTACGACAAACACAAGTTTACAAGCAATACAATGTCAAAAAATGTGGCATTGTGATAGGTAAAAAGGTGACATTGTGATTTAAAACAAGGTGACATTGTGATAGGTAAAATGGTAGCATATTGATTGGTAAGAAGGTGACATTGTGATAGGTAAAAATATGACATTGTGATGGTTAAAATGGTGGCATATTGTGATAGGTAAAACGGTTACATTGTGATTTGTAACAAGGTGACATTGTGATAGGTAAAATGGTGGCATATTGTGATTAGTAAAAAGGTGACATTGTGATGGGTAAAATGGTGGCATATTGATTGGTAAGAAGGTGACATTGTGATGGGTATAATGGTGGCATATTGTGATTGGTAAAAAGGTGACATTGTGATGGGTAAAATGGTAGCATATTGATTGGTAAGAAGGTGACATTGTGATGGGTAAAATGGTGGCATATTGTGATTGGTAAAAAGGTGACATTGTGATGGGTAAAATGGTGGCATATTGTGATGGGTAAAAAGGAGACAATGTGATAGGCAAAATGGTAACATAGTGATTGGTAAAATGGTAACATAGTGGTTGGAAAAATGGTGACATTGTGATGGGTAAAATGGTTACATAGTGATTGGTAAAAAGGAGACATTGTAATGGCTAAAAAGATGACATTGTGATGGGAAAAATAGTCACTTTGTGATGAGTAAAAAAGTGGCACATTGGGATTGGTAAAAAGGAGACATTGTGATGGGTAAAATGGTGGCATATTGTGATTGGTAAAAAGGTGACATTGTGATGGGTAAAATGGTGGCATATTGTGATTGGTAAAAAGGTGACATTGTGATGGGTAAAAGGATGACATTGTGATGGGAAAAATAGTCACTTTGTGATTGGTAAAAAAGTGGCATATTGTGATTGGTAAAAAGGTGACATTGTGATGGGTAAAATGGTAGCATATTGATTGGTAAGAAGGTGACATTGTGATGGGTAAAATGGTAACATAGTGATTGGTAAAAAGGTGACATTGTGATGGGTAAAAAGATGACATTGTGATGGGAAAAAAGGTGACATTGTGATTGGTAAAAAGGAGACACTGTGATTGGTAAAAAGGTGACATTGTGATGGGTAAAGAGGTGACATTGTGGTGAGTAAAAAGTGACATTGTGACGGGTAAAGAGGTGACATTGTGACGGGTAAAGAGGTGACATTGTGACGGGTAAAGAGGTGACATTGTGGTGAGTAAAAAGTGACATTGTGTTTGGTCCATGGAATGATATCTATATTTCTATAAAATGAAAGTGATATAGTAAATACGACCGGAATGTATTGTCCTATAACCGGTCACCATAACTTAAAACAGCGATGGTATTTTCCAAATAAAAGACACCCATTTCTATCCCGTCATTTAGCCAATTCGTCTCTTTCAAATCACCGGCGCTAATTTTGTACAGATTGTAAAAACTATATCTGATTTATTCAGAACTTGGCTACAGGAAAATAGAATAGTGAAATGTTAATCTTCAAACTGCACGGCATATAGCTGTGTCTTTGATTTCGTTTCTTATGACAACATATATAATCATTAAATATCCTTTCACGCCATAAACATTTATATAACTACTTCCTATGAATAATAATTAACAATTGTCACTAATTAATCATTCTTACGTCAGCAATTATATATCCTGACACAGCTACGTTTATGTGGAATTTTTTGGTATCAATGTTGTCGTATCGTAAATTCATCTGAAAAAAAAATTGTGTTTGTTTACAATACATATATGACTAAAATACAATTGATATACTAGGATATTCAACTAATATGCAGATTTATGATCGATATGACAATGTTAACAACGTGATGTATGGTAATAGACTACTGGACACATTAGAATATGACACATATCTATAATTGTTGCCTTAACAAATAGTCATGTGATTATTTGTTGTTTACGGTAACTCGCCAAAACTATTGACTTAGAAACCGACGAGTTCACTTTTAGGGGCGGAGCTGGCAACTATGTTTTCTCCCTAGTCTGAATATTTTATTCACCCCAAACAAAAATCAAAATATTTTGGGTTTTTTTTTTTTACTTAAAAATCTGTATTTTTTTCTTCGCAATTAAACGTAATTTTTTTATTAAAACTGCAACGTCATTATATTTTGAATCTTTCAAGAGAAAATAGTTTTTCTGTAAGAAAAGTTTGAAGATACCAAAGAGGTAATCAGAATCCGTAAATCGAAGAAGGACAGACAACACAATGGCCAAAAGAAAAAGTACAAAAGGACAAACAACGATCTATAAAACATACATATAAAACTAAAGATCGAGTAACACGAACCCCATTAAAAACCAGGGGTGAACTCCACTAGTGGCACCCGTCGTAATAATCTAGTTATAAACTGGCTGAAAACTCATGAATGAGGAAAAGACCGAGACGTGCTTACGATATAAAATAAACATAAAACATACCTCTCCTAAAACTTAAATAGTATTTCTCTCAACAAGAGGAAGATATTCAAAATAAACTATTACAAAGTTATCACTCCTACTTATTCAGAATTACAAGACAAAAATGTATTGAAGAGGGGACGATTAAATGAGTCTCTTATATTAGCGAATACCGCTCATGGCCATGTGTACTCGATACAAAATTTTGTGATAAAGTTTGTCAGTGACTTTCCTCCACCAATAAAACTGAGCTCCACGATATAACTGAAATATTGTTGAAAGTGGCGTTAAACACCATAAGCTCCCCTAATAATTAGTTAATATGCACTCATCATGTACTATCCATGTATATGTTTTCGCTATTTGTTTGATTATATTGGTGAACTAGATTCAGTTGAAGACAGACTATGGGTGATTTTGATGTTTGTTAAAATCTGTATGGTGCTAATTTTTGTTTACCAAGAAGGGATTTTGGATCTCGTCAACTGACACAATCCAGCCACATTTACATGCCTGTTCCAAACGAGCTCTTAGATAAACTTTTGTTATTGGAATTTAATCAGAGCCAGATGACTTGTTTGTGTTGTTTTATGTTGTACAATTGGTAATCATTACTTTATAAATTGCTATACTAGAAAAAAAAGTTTCAGTACATACCCCATTTACAACATGAGCAAAATAGTGTCGTATCCTTTGTTTTGCCTCCATATCTTTATTAAACACCCCTTTATCTTGGATGGCATTATATTCCCTGTAAATAGGAAGTTAAATTTTTAATGTAAGAATATCACTAGATAGCCTATTATTGTAATAAGATCTATATATACGACGATGAACATTCTTGTGTTGATATTTAATGGGAAAACGGATTCAGTTGATGGTTGCTGTTTGCATAAAATATATTGCAATGACCGATAGGGGGGTTCTAAATCTGACAATAGTATGGTTACATATACGATGTGACATTCAAAAGTAGAGTAATTAACAATGTCATGATAACACACAGTGATATATATGTAACAATTATTAAACACAGTAAAAATGCAAAAGATATATCCATTATGCATGCTAACTTTTTCCTGTTTTCTTATAGGAAGAAATTGGTTGCATATGTCATATCTGATTTAACACATTCATCACAGTGCAATAAATATATTTGCATACCCTAACATACGTATCTAAATTTATTAACAAATATTATTATTCATGTTATTGATCAAATATTGATCATATTGTCATATTGATCAAATAAAACTTAAAAAACCCTCCATGCTTTTAAATCAAAACTAAAATGATGTTATTTAAATTATTGAAAATCGATTGATTTATGATGGGGGATAATTCTTCCTTCAAAAGTATTTGAATGATACAAATAATTGTATGTCTTGTCGGCTTAAGTTACTTGCAAGGACAAAACACATTCAACTGAAAAAGTATCTTTTCAGAATGAACATGTCCGAAAACGATTGTTGCCCTATATGTGATACAGGTGAAGTTGAAGATTTAGAACATTTTCTACTAAAATGTCAACCGCTTGAACACATCCGTTCGAAATTCTTTGATATTTTTGCCACCCTTTGTCCACAGGATCTTGATTTTATGGAACTATCGCCAAGTGCCAAAGTACTGTTTTTAGTTGGCGACATTGGTTTTGCTTTTAGTCATGATATTGGTACTTTTTATGATTGTTATGGAAGATCGTACCTTTTAGAGTGTTTTAAAGCTAGAAATGATATTTTAAACCGGAATGTATCTTAGAAATGATGAAATGGACACTTTTTAAATCATATTGATTTGTTTTTATGTCTGATGTGCTCTATTTTATACTAACTACATTTGTATGTATATATTTGACAGTGTAACATAAGTAAGATTTGTTTTATACTTTTACATTTAATGTACATATTTATCTCTTAATCATACTTTTTAAGATCTTATGATGTAAATAGATAAGCTTAGACGCACCATCACTACTACCATGGTGATTGGTGCCCCCGTTGTAAAGGGGTAGATTCTGAATAATATATATATATATATATATATTAATATATATAATAATTGTTTTAGGAATTGTGGTGGACGGACAGATGCATCCTTATTGTTGGCGCGGTCTAAAATGCCAACAACGCAGCAACATAAATGTGTATTTCCAAATAAAAGAAATAACTGGTAGTTATTTTAAGGTGAAAGCACTATATATAAATACAGCGTAGTTTAAAACAATCACCTTAGTTTTAAGTAGTAAGTACCTTAGGTAAATGGAATAGTCTATCACCAACAATAGTTCTACATTATACGTGTCGTCTGCAGCGACATTCATGCGTGATCTGCTGGAGGATACCATTGTTCGTCCTAAAACTGGTAACTTTTCGGCTGTGAGGTCAACAATGTTTTCTCTCATTCTTAGAGGTAAAGCTTTTCCTAGGGGAATGTTTGTTTCTTTTGTTATCAGATTGCTGCGTGCAATAGGTTTGTCTACAAAACATTTAATGAATTATACGAATTAATATCAATAGGAACCACATGATTGAATAAATGTTAGAGCATACAGAAAGGGCAATCAAAAACCGACAATCCAGAGAAACTGGCAACACAGGATATACAAGACGAAGACAAACAAAGCATAAACTCCATTCAAAATGTGTTGGACAACACTATACACAAAACAAATACAAATTGACGTAAATAGGACATGAGCCCTCCCCTCCCCCTTTACAAACAACTGGAGGTGAAGACGAACCAAACATCGTTATTTATATGGCAATCGTAATGGACATCACAACACGGCACTCAGAAAGTAATGACACGTAGCACTAAAAGGATGAGAAACACGGGCCCACCAAAAAAAAACAGGGGGTTAAAGCACATCAATACTTTCCAATAATATTTTGGCATATCATGTCTTACTTTCACGACAAAAAACTTGTCAATGATATGTTTGTATGTTACTCAAATATAAGATGGGTGAAATGTTCAGTCATGTATCTTCTATTATATCAGGAAATTACACTTAATAGTCAATACATCAGCAATGCAAATACTGACCTAATTTAAATAGCATGTGGCACATTAGTTTTGCTTCTTTAATATATGTAATAAAACTGCCAATCATTATTTACTAACTGAATATTTGTCAAAATGTTTATTTTTAAATTCCTTTCAATATTAATTCTGCTTTCGTGCCAAGATTACGATACAACATGCAAGTAAAACGTTATGTAGGTAAAATCTTTATAAACGTACCGAATATTTTATAGTCTTGTGCGAATCCTCTCGGTCTCTTTCGTTTCATTAAAGCGTAAACTCTTCGTCCTTTCTTGTTTCGAAGACCTTTGCCTTTTTTAGCACGTCTCTTCTTCCTGACTGTTGGACTGGTAGTTGTCATACCTTCATCCACTGTTGCTATCTCAGTCAGGTCGTATTCTACATTGTCTATGTGTATACTACCAAACTAAATAATAAAACACTATTAGTGTCGATGCCTTCCTTAAATAAATACTTAAAATATGAAAGGCACTTCTAAGAATTGAGAGGCCGTCGTTGTCGTGATTGTATGGCAGTTGGATTTACATCTATATGTGCAATCAGTGTCTATCACCACTATAGTTGTGAGTTTGTACCCGGGTCATGGCGAGGTGTACTCGATATAACATTATGTGATAAAATTTGTCAGTGACTTGCGACAGGTCGGTGGTTTTCTCCGTGTACTCCACCAATAAAACTTACCCCCACGATATAACTGAAATATTGTTGAAAGTGGCGTTAAACACCATAAACCATCTAAGAATTGATTCTATTTAATTAGTCCCCAAAAATTCACATAGTGTCACATAATAAAAACGGCAAAGCAAACCAGTTCATTATTCTGCAAATGCAGGCCTGTAGCAATTATATTTATTTATAAATGATTATCTAAGAAACCCATTTCACTGCAATATATAAATATACAACCCAAAATCTCAAATTTGGCGAATATCTACATACATGTATTTAGGTTATCATAATTTAATGCTTACCAAAACAGGATTACAAAATCCATTTTCTAACCCTTCGCATCTCACGGTAAATGCTGCCCCTGTATTCTTATCCTGGTACAGTCCAATGTTCTGCAAGAAGATAATGTTTTTGTTCAAGGTATGAAATAACTAATTAAAGGTTCATGGTATTTTTAGCGACATAGCAAACCCACGCCTTAATAAAGATTAGTCCTGTATTAACCTTTTTTCTTGTACGCTGCCTAGCGTTACCAAGACTGAGGAATTCAACGATAATGAACAAATTACACTGAAAAGAGCAGAAACAAGCGTCGTTGAAATCTTTTTCAAGATTCTCCCTGCTCTCTCCCTCCCTTTACAGTATATTACAAGATTCTCCCTGCTCTCTCCTCCCTTTACAGTATATTACAAGATTCTCCCTGCTCTCTCCCTCCCTTTACAGTATATTACAAGATTCTCCCTGCTCTCTCCCTCCCTTTACAGTATATTACAAGATTCTCCCTGCTCTCTCC
>MJUT01017049.1:137187-147714 GCA_002080005.1 Gigantidas platifrons | reverse complement strand
TTACTGTAATAACCTTCATCAGGTACGTTACTGTAATAACCTTCATCAGGTACGTTACTGTAATAACCTTCATCAGGTACGTTTCTGTAATAACCTTCATCAGGTACGTTCAAAATCAGAAGATTGGAAAGCCAAGTAATTTAAAATTTTGGGAGCAATAAAACCAAAGGGCGTAAGCAGGATAGCTAAAATCGGGTATGGTGACTCATGCTAGAGGGAGGAGAAATGTTACTCTATACCTTTTCCACTGGAACATTTTCTTTCACAAGTACTGAGTTGCCATTTTTATCTTGTCGTACAATAAAAACAAAGCTGTTTTCTTTTACTGTTTTCTTCCTCTTCAATGTAAGTTTTATAGGTTTGCTATTGTTCATAGTATTTAAAGTGAATTTCAAAATCTCTGGCATTCCTTTGTGAAGGTCTTGTAGAAGGTCGGTCATATTTGTGTCTATGGTTGCAATATCTATCATTTCTGTAAAAACAAAAGTAGGTTACGGTGATACAAAATATGATAGATATCATTGTTTTAAGTATATATAAAAACATAATGAACTGTCGCAAGAAGATTATAATTTGATTTAATAACAAAGGGTAAAGATTGCTGCTAATAAAGAAGCTACTGAACCAATTGTTTTTCGTGGTTAAGTAGAAGTCACCAAGTTTTCCTGTGACCACCACGGTTAACCGTTAAGGAATAAATGAGTCACAAATGACCGTGGATATGTTTGTTTACCAAAATAATAATCCGGTCCTTTCCTCATTCATGACGACATTCCATTTGGTTTGCAGCGAGAGTTACAAGACTGGTGCCACTAGTGCTCAATCTTTAGTTTTCTAGGTAGTGGTGTCTATGCCATTATTTGTCCCTTTTTCATGTTTATTTTGACCATTGTATTGTCTGTCTTTCAATTTATGTCTTTTCATAACCCCTTTGTCATTTTCAAACTTTCCTTTCATTCTGATCTATCAAAATTTGATTCTACCTTTTGCTTGTGTTTGTATTATCCCATATTTTTTTTATTTTTTTTGTCTCAGATTTTCCTATTAATAATTCATTATTGTGTATTTGCTAACCAATGGACTTGCAGTTATCTTGGTTTAAATATCATATTACTTTCTGAACCAGGAAATATTTGCTTTTCATTGCCTTTACTTTTATCAGCGGAGTGGGGTTTTTTTGGTATCATTTTACATTTTATCATTTTGATTTTCGTACCATATTTTTTTATTGTTACATTTCAGATTTGCTTGTATTACATTTCAGATTTGTTTGTATTACATTTCAATTTTGTTTGTATTACATTTCAATTTTGTTGGAATCAGCCTACTTTTTTTTCATGGTTGTATTGTCGTATTGTTGTATTGTTGTATTGTTGTATTGTCGTATCTATTATCTGTTAATTCGTTTGATTGTAATTTTTCAGTTCACTTTAAAAGAATATTCCTGATTTAATTCAAAACTACTAACCTTAAATTTAAACGTATTTTATTTGTCACAAAATAACAAATTGAATAGGATACGTAGTACTTGTGTCCTATCCAATTTATTTTGTGACAAATAAAATACTTTAAATTTAAATTAAAATTAAATTCAGGCCATTGTATGTTAATATTAGAAAGTTCCTAAAGTTCCAATATTTCAATACTCGAAACAACATAATGTGACTTCCGGCAGGTTAGTAGTTTTGTCCGGGTACTTCAATTTCCTCCACCAATAAAACTGACCACCACGATATAACTGAAATATTGTTGAAAGTGGCTTTAAATACCCTACCCCCATCCAAGGGCGGATCCAGGATTTTGTGTTAGGCGGGACGAAAGTCGGTGAGGGTTCTGGGGACCGCTGAAGGTCTCCGGCGGGTTCAGGGCAGAGCCCTGGTAGGGGGCCCCGGGGGCGACCCCCCGCCGAAAGCTCCTGGGTTTTGAGTACTTAGGAAGATGTGATGAAGTGTATTAATACACATGAATCTTCTCCAAAAAGTTTCAAATAGTTTCTTAGCAGTGAGTGTAAATTAAAGGGAGATGTCACTTGAAATTATCTATCTGGAGCTGTGAGACCCCTGAATTCCTTATCACGCCGGGTATTCGTATACTCGGAACAGGTGCGGACACTTTGAACTCGGTGCAAGCTGGTAATTTGGAACGTTTTCATTTGCCAATTTAAAAATTTTTGACACTACAGACCGTGGAGCACGACGGCAACGGAATACGGAACAGCATGATCCGCGGTCTGTACTGTCCAAAAATTCAAAATTGAAAAATTAAAACGTTCAAAATAACTAGCTTGCTCCTAGTTTCCGAATACCGGGCGTGCTATATTAGCCGATTTTCTCATGTTTCTCTGTTGAAAATGGGGTAATTTGTATTGAAGTGTTTGTAAAACTTTCTAAGCGACCTTGCTGTAGCTTTCTACATTTTGTTGATGATGCCATGACATGCCATTAGAAATTAGTAGAAAACAATAAGAAGCGAATTTTATCGGAAAGGAATTTAATAAATCACCGTTAAATCATAACATCATAATTTATGAACGTCAGTCAAAAATGACTTCAAGTTCAAAAGTAACTAGATAAACTAAAAGAGCAATGCAACCCCCGATATTTCAATGAACGGTATTTGTTTGTTTTAATATTACATACATTTTTTGTACATGTATAGGTTTTTCCAGATGTTATAAACCATTTACGACCTAATTATTTCTAACATCTGTCAGTTACCTGTAACTTGATTGACGTACATACATAGTTTATGGGGAAAACATCTAAACACGTCAAGCGTACATTATGTTAATAGGGGAAACTTTCTTCAAATAAATTATGAGGTAATTTTTTTATTTATCAATGACTTCGTCAAGCATAGGAAGTATTAGTGAAAATGAAATTATTTATGTCTGTAATAAAACACGATAGGTAAATGTATCATAATGGATGTTTAATGCATTTTGCAATATTTCAGTTATATCATGGCGGTCAGTTTTTATTGAAGTAGGAAACCAGAGTATCCGGAGAAAACCACGATGATAATTGACAAACTCTATTGCACAAAGGAGTATCGAGTACACCTCACCAAGAACGGAACTTTATCTCACAGCTTTAGTGGTGATAAGCACTGCTTATCTAGAAAGTACACGTAAATCCGTTTCGAACGCGGTCAGGATGGTATCAATGCACATGCGAATGCTTCACTATTGCTCGCTAATAAAATTAACATTGAACGATTTAATTTTTTTTATTTCTGTTCTATGTTTGTAAATTGCTTATATTCATTCAACTAATATTTTTGAGTCTCAAGCATGAAATCTGAATAATCTAATAATTTCCAAGATAAAGTGTAGGTTTTTAATGTGCAAACTCTGAAAAAAGCACAAATAAATTATCTCGCATATTTGTTTTTTGTGTGCAAAACAGCCTATATTTGGTTGGTATTGTAGAGGTCACATGTTGTTTTTAGAAAACAGCATGTTTACTTTAAGATCTAAAATATAAATCTAGACATCTTTTCTAATAGTGCTGTCTTTATTTCATACATTTAGGAATCTTAATAAAAAGGGAGTTTATTTTGTACATACACTGATAGAGCGACAGCAAAAAATAAATAAATACGTAGATATCTAAATTACTGCATTTCTGAAATCACCTTCATCATGTACGTTTCTGAAATCACCTTCATCATGTACGTTTCTGAAATCACCTTCATCATGTACGTTTTTGAAATCACCTTCATCATGTACGTTTCTGAAATCACCTTCATCATGTACGTTCAAAGCCTAAAGATGGGAAAGCCAAATAATGTTTTCAAATCTTTGGGAGAAAGAAGACCAATGGACCTAAACAGGAAAGCCTCGGCTAAGGTCACTTATGTCTGAGGGAGAAGAACCTTAGTTTTAGGGTAATTACAAAATTTAGATGGTAAATATATCTAATAAACCATGTCAGTGCAGAAGCACCGACTACTGGGCGGATGATACCCTTGGGGACTAATAGGCCACCAGCAGAGGTGTCAATTCAGTGCAGAAGCACCGACTACTGGGCGGATGATACCCTCGGGGACTATTAGTCCACCAGCAGAGGTGTCAATTCAGTGCCGAAGCACTGACTACTGGGCGGACGATAGCCTCGGGGACTATTAGTCCACCAGCAGTGGTATTAATTCAGTGCAACATAAAACAATTGATATCGTGCAAATACCAAAAAAACTATCATCAAAGTTCACTTCTATGTGAAGCTTTGAGATCAAAAAGTGAATTTACACCCGCCACCTTCTATATTACCTTCTTTGTTGGTTCCTTGGGATTTCACGTAAATGAGACATATTGCAGTAAAAAATAAATGTTTCCAAAACACCATGTTAAAACTTCAAAAACAAAAGAGATAAGTATGAAGATGAATATGTGTTATATATATACACAATCCAATCATTGTCATGAATCAGAATGACAAAGATTCATAAGACCGCCCACCTACAACTTTCGCGTCATAAAAACGAATATTAACTTACTTTTTCATATCCTGTTATATCATAACGTCTACACGTTCATTTATACCAAATGGCGACCAATAAAATAAATGCACCCAATTTTGTGGTATTTACTTTTCATATGTAAGATTTTAATAGGTTAAATTAGGGAGAATGATGCATGGGTTAAGTATATTGAATCATTAGATATTTGAAGATCTGTTACTGTTATTCATTTTATAATAGTTTCATTAGTTTTTATGAGATTTAGTTTTATAGAATTTTCTAGATTTGTTTCTCCTAAACCGTAATATGTCGCAATAATGTTTAATTTAATTACTTTAACTTAGTTTAATTCTTTATTTATTCAACAATTATAGTAACAATTTTTGCATGGATAAATTCTGGAGAAGTTGATAATATAAGGTCATTAGCATAGTTCTTTGGAATTCCCTACCTGAACATTTTAGAACTTGTAACAATTTTAATCAATTTAAGCAACTAATATCAAATTATACTGGTAAAGATTGTAAATGTGTTATATGTAAAACATAACCCTGGAGTGGCCTGGCTGAAATTCATGTTTTTGTGTGCTTTTATGTGCTTATATATACATATGCTGTGACTAGTTTGCTTTTTATTCATTTGTTTATAACTATGCTTTTGTTTTAATATTATCTGCATACATGTAGTACTAGTGCTATGTGTGCTTTGATGTCTTGCTTTATTTTTTATTATTTTGTGATCTGATTTTTTAGCATACCATTTCGACTTATTTTAATGTTTTCCATCATTGATTATTCTTAACATATTTTTGTTTTAAATGCTACTGAGTTGTATGATTGTATGTTAGTCGGTTCAAAAGCTCCTCAGAGCTTATGTTGTATTGTTGTTATGTCTTGCCGACTGTAAATAAAGCTTATTTGATTTGATTTGAGTTCACAATATCATCAAGGTGATCAAATATAGTGTAAACTGTTTCAAATTGTGCTTTGCTCAAGGCAGCATTTAATCCATTAAAATCAACAGATTTATAGTCCCACACTTGTCTTTCAAACGCATGTGTTTTACTCGGTTTAAAAAGTTAGTTTTCATAGACCGCACAGTGATCTAATAAAAAAAATAGATATCTAATTTAGTGCGCATGGCTCGTTTTTGGGATAACCTTCATCAGGTACGTAATAACGGCGGCTGTATCCCAGATAACCTTCATCAGGTACGTAATAACGGCGGCTGTATCCCAGATAACCTTCATCAGGTACGTAATAACGGCGGCTGTATCACAGATAACCTTCATCAGGTACGTAATAACGGCGGCTCTATCCCAGATAACCTTCATCAGGTACGTAATAACGGCGGCTGTATCCCAGATTCTTTTACATACATTGTAATTATCTCGGTCTACAAGGATTAAATGAAGCAGCTAAGCACCATTGGTCGAGTATATGGTTGGCTCGTTTATGAGCTGTCTCACATTATTTGTATACGACATACTAAAAGATTATCAAGACCAAGTTCACTCGTGCTATGACTCGTATCAATAAATACACCCATCAATAAAATAGTCAGTTATATAATTCGTCTGCATCATGACATTTGAAGTCATCAATTGTATTTCATACAAACCATTCCGTAGTGCAGCAGAATTAGTGGATGTCTATAACAAACATTCAGCAAGGCCGATTTCCCGGAAACCATTATTTCAACTCATACAAGTTCTTAAACATCAATTTCAACATCTGTTCATCGTTCTGATTTTAAGGAATCTGCTACATTGATATCTCAACGCCACCATACATGACCCGTCTAATCGTTCTTTTAGGGCCAGGCTGAACAAAAAAAATCACAACTAGAAGCGACAGAGTTGAACTCATGTGATCCATAAGATTCTGACATTCGCTCTTCGCTAATACCACCTCATCAGTTTGAAAAGTTGAGCGGTGACAAAACTATTTTTCAACAATCCCCACTTTTTTTGCATAAATTTAGGAAAAAGCCTTTTTAGTATGGAAGTATATATTTTCCAGTTAACAAAGGTTATAAGGATAAGGGTATGATTTGAAACAAAGGTGTCCATTTTTTACTGCACGCTTTAATTTGAAAACTTTCCCATTGAACAAGGAAAACATTCTGTGTATATTTTCATGTAAATATACATAACGGATGTATTTATATTGAAAATTGTGAACATTTTCATTGTTTTTGCATTTAGTGTACTTTTTTATATAAAAAAAATATGAATGTACCCATATTTAAAGGTCCAGATTTGTTTATCTATTGAAAATATGCCCCATTTTTTCCTATTCTGAATTTTAATATGTATATGATCATTTTAGCATGTTGTTTATGAATATTGAATAAAAAGAAAGTGCGTAGAAAAAGTTGGGTAAGTTTTTTAATAAAATGAAATTTTCCAAAAAAAATATAGTGCTTAATAACTTATAGATATAAACTCATATCTTGGTTTTATAAAGGCAGTTAACTTGAATTTGTTTTTTTCAATTATATATAGACTGTACAAAGACTTAAAGGGGAACAATATATAAACATGATAAATATGAAAAAATATATGAATATGAATATAGGAAAATCATGCCAACAAGCCATTATATGAATATTACTTTTAGGAAAATCATGCCAAAAAGCCATTGTTGACTTTTAAAGGTATTAACACGACCGATATACGCCCGGTAATTAGTTAAGACTGATCACGATCGATAAATAAAAGTGTTCAACTAGCCATGCCGTGGTAAACAAATAAATAATAATAAAACGAATATAAAATGTACTAACATAAAAGAAACAAATGATATATATTATGTATAAACATGTATCATGGTAACGGAGTGAGAAATGTACAATACACAAAATATATATTACAAATTCTAGAACTTGAATATCTGCAAAATAAAATGTTTAACAAGGGCAACGCAAAGGGTGGCGTATCCCCTCGCCTAAACATTTTACCTTTAACCTTGACCTTTGACCTCGAAAATCAATAAGGTTCCAGATTCTCTTAAGGACTAAGTATGTACCAAGTTTGGTCAAAATCTATGGAAGAATGTTGATTCTAGAGTGTTCACAAGGATGTTACAGGGTAAAAATTTAGACCCTGTGACCTTGCCCTTTGACCTTGAAAATCAATAGGGTTTCAGACTCACCTAAGGACTAAGTATGTACCACGTTTGGTCAAAATTCATTGAAGGATGTTGATTCTAGAGTGTTCACAAGGATGTTACGCAGTAAATAATTTGACCCGATGACCTTGACCTTTGACCTTGAAAATCAATAGTTTTCCAGACTCATCTAAGGACTAAGTATGTACCACGTTTGGTCAAAATCCATAGAAGGATGTTGATTCTAGAGTGTTCACAAGGATGTTATGCGGTAAATATTTGAACCGGTGACCTTGACCTTTGACCTTTGACTTTAAAAATCAATAGGGTCCCAGATTCTCTTAAGGACTAATTATGTACCAAGTTTGATCAAAATCCATTCAAGAGTGTTCACAAGGATGTTACAGAAGGACGGACGAACGGTAGCGTTACTATATCCCTTCGCAACTTCGTTCGCGAGGGGATAATACATATTATACAACTATTGCCTTCATATGAGGTGAACATCGAAAGTTGTCGACTCGACGATGCGGTTGACACCTTGATGTTCACCTCATATGGAGGCAGAAGTTGTTTTATTCTACTGGAACTACTCTAAGATAATTATAACTTGAATGTTTTGTTTGCAGAAAACAACAAAACAATTCCCGGTATAGGAAATACAATTACGGAACCGGAATTAAAAGAACCGGATTTTCCACATACCTCCGGTTGTTAAGGGCTGTAGACCGGGCGACAACATATTATTTCCCTCTACATTATATATGTATGGGTTGTTCACATGGTTGTCTCCCTCGTCAGCAACTTTTCCGTAGAATATCTAAATTGTGTAGTAAAATATTACGTCAGGTGTTATAACCTTGATTTTAACATGACCTCCTTCTTTCGCTTTGTTAACAAACGAGCGAGTTATCCATTCGGTATAATCTCATTAGCAAATGCGCCGGTGAATGTGACCGACTTTTCCGTTGGCATCATAAATTATAATCCGAATAATGCTGATTGAGGGCGCAGTATTATTCGAGTTACATAAATTGTGTGCGACATTTCCGCAAGCGTAAATATGAATTACCGTCTTCCAATCACAGTACACTACAGTATTTGTACTCTTAGACATATCAGAATCGAAATAAATCATGGAAGCCAGAATATGTTTTGAGTTTTAACATGGATTGGTGGATATTAGTAAAGTGTATCCCTCGCTTCTGACTCCGGATAAAATACTAATATCCGATAACCCATGTTAAAACTCCCAACACATGCTGGCTTCGATGATACATTTCTTAATTAAACCACAAAATGAAGGACATGTTAAAAGATGGGATCAAAACAAGGACACAAAGAAAACATAAGGGTTACACAAATAATGATGAGAATGTTATAACAGTTGGAATCAGACTAAGAAAGGAAACACATTCATTTAGATGACTGCTGTTGAGAATGTTAACAGTTGGTATGAAAAACGAGGAAAAGAAATCATTTATGTGTCTCGAGATATTAAGTTCAGATCAGAACTGTAACATCTCATGTTCCTTACTCATTACCCTTGTTCTTACAATTATAGTTCTCATGCTCATTTACTCGCGCCCCCATCCCCACAACTCATGTTCATTTACTCGCGCCCCCATCCCCACAACTCATGTTCATTTACATTCCACAAGGGATATTCTCTCAATTTGTTGAATGTCCCGCTATCCGTGCAAGCAAGCTCAGTTTACCTCTTATAGATAAAATACACAATTACTAAATTGGAAGAATTTTGGGCCATCTATTGTGGCCAGGTTTAATTTTTACTACACAAAAAATGTGTACATACATATAAACAAAATCATGAAGCAAATGTGGGGTGCAAAATAAGGCCACAGGATCTATAGATCCCCCCCACCCCACCGAGGCTTACAGTGTGAATCGATCCTATATCGTTGGTACACCGTAGAACCGATTCACTTACATTTCACCACTATTACCGGTATTGCATTTCGAGCGCCTCGGTGGTATAATAGTTAGTGTACTTGTTTCGAGTGTGATATATAGCGTGTTCGATCCCCGGACGGATCCGACCAAAGGTTATAAAATTAGTATGTCATGTGTTTTCGCCAAGTACGCATCATGAAGAGGATGGTATCAAGGCTCAGAATCAAGATACTATTTCCGAGTGTGAAGACATGTCTACCTGCCAATGTAGCAAGGGTAAAAATAATTGTACATACAAAGTAAGTGACGAGGTGCCTCCAAGGGAAATTGTGCAAGGCGGAACAGAGTGCTTTGGCGCCCCTGGAATAGGATGAGACTTCTTTCAAATTGAGTATTTGAAGTTCCCCTCCCAAAAAAAACAACAACAACAAGTAGACCTTCATAACTACTATTTTCCTGTGCAGCAGAATGTTCAGATAACATATACCGTACTTTATACAAAGCAGTGACAAACATAATCAGTTAATGCAACAATGTGTTACTTGTTTAAGTTGGCTTAGTCAATAAAAAGTTGAAACAACACACAAACAAGTTAAAAAATTAAAATAAAACGTCTATTGTTAAGGGACCTTCAGAGATTCACATGCCCCTTCTTGGCTCTCTGGGCCCGAGACCGATGTACTGACTGAACCCCCTCTCATAGGTCCTGGGCCTAATAATGTTATATGGACGCATATGGTTGCAATCGGTCCAATGGCTGTTCCTGGTGGGGGTTAGAGACTTGACGTTCATGATAATTTGTCCATGCAAATTTGTAATGAAATCAAAGACGCATAATACACTCCACATCCATCCCTATCCTCTTTCAGGAGAAGACATGTAATACACTCCACATCCATCCCTATCCTCTTTCAGGGGAAGACATGTAATACACTCCACATCCATCCCTATCCTCTTTCAGGGGAAGACATGTAATACACTCCACATCCATCCCTATCCTCTTTCAGGGGAAGACATGTAATACACTCCACATCCATCCCTA
>MJUT01017049.1:108038-122645 GCA_002080005.1 Gigantidas platifrons | reverse complement strand
TGAAGATTGACTGTACTAATAAAGAGACTGAGTTCCCGGCGCGGCTGGACAGATGAATATGACACCCAAGAACAGATGCACAGAGTTTGAAGGCGAAAGCGCGGCACAGTATGTCAGTTTGAACTTATTTGTCTTGACTACTGATCCCAGGGTCAAGTACAACGCAGATTAATGGAAATTTAATGTGCCAAAAAATATAACTTTCCTTAATATGGAATATGGAACTTTATATATATGCTTGTGTGCTTTACGAATTTAATATATCTTGTGTGCCTTATGAATTTAATATTCCTTGTGTGCCTAATGAATGGAACATTTCTTGTGTGCCAATAATGAACATTTCTTGTGTGCTAATAATGAACATTTCTTGTGTGCCAATAATGAACATTTCTTGTGTGCCAATAATGAACATTTCTTGTGTGCTAATAATGAACATTTCTTGTGTGCCAATAATGAACATTTTTTGTGTGCCAATTTCTAATAATTTTATGTGCTTTTAAAATTTGAACTTGTTGTAAAAATGTTTTCGAGAAAATACAGCCGCGACCAAACATTGCCAATGTAAATAAGTTAATAAATTTAATTAATTTTAACATGTTCTTTTTTAAACAACTTGCAGCAATACAATGGTTCGATGCTGTCGTTATGTATTTTGCCACGATATAGTTTAAATATTACTAAGGTTGGCGTTAAACAACAATCAAGCAATCAATCAATCAATCAATGGTTATTTATGTTGGTATCGTTGTGTCGTCGTTTTCTCCGATAAATGATGATTTGGAATTATTTGAAAGATTTAGATGTAATGAAACCTCAGTTTTTACATTAACACATATATTGTCTCATTCTTTCTGTCTTTCTTTGACGTCTTTTTTTTTAATGAATTCCCGGCATTAATTATATTTGCAATTTCCTGCCATGCCCTATTTTTGTCCGCAGAAGTTATCTATGAGGAAAACTTTGCTTTTAAGATAGCCCTTCTTTTCTCGCACTCCTCCAACAATGCAACTTTTCTCTATCTGTCCAATTTGGCTTCCTTTTAGACATTGTTTATTTTCAACAGTCACGAATAGTAATATTCAAGCAAACCAACCTTGAATGCTTAACCGCACAAAGTAATAAAAGCGTGCATTATATATGTATTGAAAAATTAAAGCGAAATTACCAAGGATGAATAAATATAATTTTAAACGGTAAATGGAGAGGAGTTCCGATAATTTCCACTTAAGGTTTCCTCAGTTAAGTAAAAACTTAAGTAGTTATGTGCATACTACTTAAGATTATCACTTAACCAAGGGATTCCTTAGTGAAATCTTAGTTTAAGTAATACTTAAGTTAAGATGTTTTATGCATACGGGCCATAAGAATTAAAAAAACATGTATATAACCGAAATACAAAAACAATGGCCGATTAGGTCAAATAAATGTTAGAGAACACTGAACGGACAATCAAAAATGGACAATTCAGAGAAACTGGCAACATAGGGTATACAAGACGAAGAAAAACAAAATAAATACACGACACAATATGTGCCGGACATCACTATGGACAAACAAACACAAACAACGCAAAAAAGCAACATGAGCCCTCCCACAAACAACCAGAAACAATGACGAACCCTCCCACAAACAACCATAAACAATGACGAACCCTCCCACAAACAACCATAAACAATGACGAACCCTCCCACAAACAACCAGAAACAATGACGAACTCTCCCACAAACAACCAGAAACAATGACGAACCCTCCCACAAACAACCAGAAACAATGACGAACCATCCCACAAACAACCAGAAACAATGACGAACCAAACATCGTTTCTATTCGGAAATAGTAAAGGACATCACAACACGGACCTCAGAACGTAAAGACACATATAATAGAAGAACATAATAAAACCAGCAATACAAACCCACACCAAAAAAAACCCCGAGGGAGAACTCACGTGACCGCGAAGAGTAAACTTATTATTCAATATTATTATTTTAAGGTTAGGGTTTTTAACGTGACTTTCAACAGTATTACAGCTATATCGTGGAAGTCAGTTTTATTGGTGGAGGAAACCGGAAAAAACCATCGACCTGCCGCAAGTCGAGTACACCTCAGCTGAGCGTTGAAAGGTGCTGTTCATTTGGGTGTGTGTGTGGGGGGGGGGGCGTTTGGTAAATGTGGTGTTGTATAGTAAATACAGATACTACTTTTTGTGTTGTATTATCTATCCCTTTTATCCTTTACTGGTGTTAAACTGATGATAGTAACGATCGTTACTACCATCCCAAGATGGCAGGGGGAACAACCGGCAAGATCAATTCTACTTGTTATTTCTCTTTGTGTTGTGTATTTACGAACGGTATGTTGGTAAGAATAAAATCATGCGTTCTTTTATCTTGCATACTCCTTATATGGACAATAAAATCGACGTTGAAAAAACAGCGAGGACAATAGTAACGCAAATAAACGATGATAGTAACGTAAGAATTAAGGAATAACAGTACTGTATTTGAAGAGTTGGAGGTGTCAATTGTGGATTTGATGGTCGCAAATGCCGTTTTACTGACGACGCGAATCCAATAAAAATAAGCGTTACATTATAATTGCATTATAATTTGCAAATCTGATGATGATAGTAACGAAGAAAAGATTATACATGTAGTAACGTCAGAAAAATGATCGAATAGCAACTGTAAAATATTTGTTTTACAATACCGCTGGTGAATGCTGGAATTACGGAACATGATAATAATCCAACTTACAGTTAACCTAATACACACAGGTGTGCATATGCAGGCTATTTTCAAAAAAATTTTGGCTTCTGGTACAATTTACAATCATGCAAATTAATTTGTAAACCTTATATGTAGAATGAGTTAAATGTAGACAATAATAGAGTGAATTATCTATAATTATTTATATGATATGAACGTTTTATTTGAATTTGTTTTTAAATGATTACAAATTAATCTTCATCACTTTCCTTGCGCCAAAATGCCAATAAAACGCAATAGTATTGAAAAATTACTTTGTGCGACGGCCCATTATTCCGACGGCCCATTTTTTCGACAATGTAAAATAGAACTCAATCCACAAATCCATGGTTTGACCAGGTGTATCCAGCGGGATGGTCCGTCTGTCTGATCTTGACGGACCATAGCCTAGACAGAATGTTCTGGAAAGGAAAAGGAGCTTAATTATCCTATGCTGTACATCCCCGATCAAGGCAATTACTGGTATGATCAACCGACCTGGTATGGGGAAAGTTAACAATTGAAGAAAAAGTTGCATCGCAAAAAGAAAGGAACCAGAAAAGAGGAGTGAAGGAAAACTGTGAACCGGGAGAAGCATGAGAAAGACAAAATGGCGGAAGAGAGCAATACGTCTGGAAGCGAGGAGAGTTGAGAATTGAAGAAGGACGTAAAAGAGAGAAAGGGAGCACAATGTACAGAAGAATGGAAAAAGCTCCGAAGATAGGGAGACAGTTCTCTTGTTCAGGTCAATAAATAAATAGATCACTTCTGTTGAAGCACGATTGGCAACCAACATAATATGCGACTAATAGAACGCCTTCCATATGCATTATGCCGCTTCCACACACGTTAATTTATTCTGCGTTCCCATGTACGTTTAATACGAATCCAACACGGTCAACAACAAAAATGTCTTCACACGTACGTTTAATGTGAATCCAACACGGTCAACAACAAAAATGTCTTCACACGTACGTTTAATGTGAATCCAACACGGTCAACAACAAAAATGTCTTCACACGTACGTCAAAACGTTTACGATGATTTCCATTATTTACGTGAAAATATTTACGTTTTCTCTACATGCAAAAAATAGTATTATTGCAGTCGTAACTTGTGCCAACTGAAAACCACTTGTCATCGGTGTAAAGCGTTTAGAGCATGCGATGCGTATTTAATGGGCATCAAATGTACATGTGAAGGAGACATTCATCGGTTTGCAATGTATCTAAAACGTATTACAAAACGCAATACCGATGAACAGCATAGGGAAGTGTCTCTCCGGCCACAAATTGTGGGAGTCTAGACGTGATTATTGTATTAATCATTAACCAATAATTCTTGTCTCGCCTCGCGTAACGGCGGCGGTGTAAACTTTTCATAATTAAATCCAAAATGTAGAAATCCTAGACCATCCGAAATTGGTCCTGAGATTCCCCATGATGGCTGGAGTGAGTACAAATAACAGACTGTACCATGTAGCATAGGACATTTAAATATTAATGGACATAAATAACAATTGACTATCACCTTAATGGTCAGTTGAAAGCACATGTCTGTTATTTTGTTTTGATGGTTGGGCTCTTACACTATTTGTACTCACTCCATGCAAATTTTCACACTTCAGAAAATATAATTAACATAGAGACCTAATGGGTAACTTTTTTAATAATAGACCAAAATTTTTGAAATTAATTGTCAGAGTTCGTATATATCATATATTAATATACATCTAGAAAAAAAATTGTTGATTTGAAAACTGGATTTTTAAGAATTTTTTTCTATAGGTTTTATAGAAGTCAAACGGACTATAATTGTATTTCATTTATTTCCATTGAAAATAAAGTATTTGATAACAATTTGCTTAAACAAAGTTGGAAGATATCAAGGGGGACAATCAAAAACTATAAATCGAAGGACAGACAACACAATGGCATTAATATTAACATTAATATACATTTTTAAAATTTCCATTTCTGAGTGAAAAATGTTTGTTTTACGAGAATTAAAAATTGACAGTTCTTTATTTTCAAAGAATTTAATAGTAATATCAAAACATTATTTGAAAAAAAGAATGATTACTCTAAAGACATAGAAGGAAGTGGTACGATATTTACGATGGTGGCGGAGGATATAGAATCAATTGTGTGACACTATCAACAAAATATACTTACAACAACCCATGTCTGATTCAAAGGCTGCGCCATGCTATCCATCTCTAAAAAGGTACAAGCGAACATAATTTCAAAATTTTAAAATTATCAAAATTATCAAAGTAGCTGATTTCCGTAGGGGGTTTGATTTTAGAACCGTCAGCTATTTTGAACATTCACGCAGTTTGTAGCAGTTACAGAGCATACAAGATACTGATATACTAATAATTTGATAATAAATCATTTTCTGGAAGCTTGAAATCAGTTTACCTGCGGAAACCACCACTCAAAATTTCACGTTACTATCATCTCTTATTCCCGTTACTATTGTCTTTGTTTTATATTGACTTCCGTTACTATCATCCTCGCTGTTTTTTCAACGTCGATTTTCTGTCCATAAAAGCAGTATGCAAAAAAAAAATAACGCATGACCCTATTTGTTGCTAGTGTGGATTTATTCTTATGCAAATACACAACACAAAGATAAATAATGAATAAAAATTGATCTTGCCGGTTTTTCCATCCGCCATCTTGGGATGGTAGTAACGATCGTTACTATCATCAGTGTAACACCAGTGAACCTTGTATGCAGTGATTGTAAAAAATAAGTTGATGGTATTCTGACTTAGTTTGTGGTTATATATTGATAAAATTTCCTTCCTGTACAAAAATTACTATCATCCAGTAAATATCATTAAACGTGAGTAGTATGCATATCATGTCAATTTACATATTCTGTATTCTGCGCCGAATATTTGCTACCAACAGATTTGATAAATTCAGGACACGATATTCCTTCTGTGATGCGCTTACCAACCATATTACTCTGTCACGAAGTCAATTTATGGCACTACAAATACATTATAATCTTACGGAACATGAAAAAAAATCTTAATATGACATTCCCTAATGGTAGTATAATAGGGGACAGGCCTTCATCAATGTTCTATTCACATTTATTTGTCAGAAACTTAGTTTGTTCTCCAAATTGTACTTGTGGTAAAATAGAAACGACAGCTCACTTTTTATTAGAATGTCCAAAATACTCTGTATTACGGCAAGAACTCTTTTCATGTATTGACAATTACAATCTTAATATTTAAATATCTGTAAACTTACTTGATTTTGGTTCATCTCATCTTACTGATTTACAAAATAGTAATATATTTACAATCATATATCCTAAAAAGAAAACGATTTTTGCCTTAAGTTACAAGTAACTCATATGCATATGGTTAACTCACACTGGTTTACTATTATTTACTTTTTTCTCAACTTTTTTCACACTCAATTCATCTTTTATATTCGAATCTTTATTGGATTAACGAACTTTATGAGCATATTTCATTTCATTATATATTTCTTAATTTTTTCAGGAGACAGATTTCAAAAAAGCTCTAAGCTTGTTTCTGAATCCTTATGTGATTTTGCTCTGTATGTTACATGTATTTTATGTCAGTTCTTCTAATAAAATATGTTTATTAAACTAAATGTGTATATATTTTCTTACCGGTGAAAGGGAAGTAATACACTAATATTCGTGGTTCATTGAATTATAAAGTTTGTCAGTGACTTGCGACAGGTCGGTGGTTTTCTCTGCATGGGTACTCCGGTTTCCTCCACAAATAAAACGGATCGCCACAATATAGCTGAAATATTGTTGAAAGTGGCATTAAAGACCATATCATTAACCCTAATTGTGCATAGCAAATATTATCTCAGGAACCGAAGCAGTGAGTGGAAGCTTTGTTTTCTCCCAGCGATATTTCATTTCACACGAACCAAATATCAGACGATTTACTTATTAAACATGCAAAATCGGTCATATTTCTTAATCATTATATGTATTTTTTTTACATCTTTCAGAATATATATTTCTATAATATTTTGCGAGAGAATATAAAAAAAAGCGACATCACCACTCTAAAAGCTAATAAGCCGTACCCTTAAATTTGGTTTGGTAAATAACTAATTTCAATATTGAATATAAAGTGAAAAGAAAAGTTGACAGAAACGGCACAAAAGGAAATACATTATGAACTTGGAATTCAAACTATAGAAAGAGGAATAATTCAAAAGAAAATAACGGAACAATAAACCATATAGACCTGTCGGGTAGGATATGCGTTCTCCAGAGTGGGGATGTTCAAGTTGGAACAATGGGACACGTGTTTTATCGCATGGTGACGCATAAATAACGAGTTTCGAGGACAATAGGGGCATATAGCGGTCATTTTCAAAAAATGTCGTCATATCTACTCAGGAAATTTTGTGTTTCCAAAATAGTAATTCAATGTTCTAAACAACTTTAATGATAACTTCTATCATTTTTGTGCATTGAACAAGCAATCTGCAAAAAACAAATCAATCAATATTTGAAATATATATACATATAAGTCATCAAGTGCCTTTCAGCTGTCCTTACTGTTACCTTATCAAAAACTTGAAAAACAATCAGATATTTTAATATTTTTTTATAAAATACTGCAGAACTTTAAAAAAGAAGAAAAAATTACTAGCTTTGGTAAAAAAAAATTAAGTTTCTATGAAAAATAAAAAAATTAAACGATGCTAAATTCTATTTCACAATTCTGAATGGTTTCTCTTCGAATATCAATGTTCACTACATGATTTTAATTAAGCAAATTGATAGTCCTTAAGGACTAACTTATATTAAAAGAGATTAAGCCATATAATTTGGATATTCAGGTAATTGTTGGATTTCTTATAATTTCTCAAAATATAGTTGGTAACATGAAAGACTCGTCAATAACATGAGGGACACAAAAGTAACAGAAAAGACTTTTTGACAAAAAATACCTATCTAATTTGAAGGAAATGGCAAATAATAACACATAAAACATCTAATTATTAAACTATTAAGAACAACATCTGTAACTCAGATTTTTAACCAGAAAAATTATACTTAAATCGGAATTAACTTTTTAAGGGTAACACAAAGGACATGACAATAACAGTAAGGACAATTTAATTAAAATACATTCTCAAAATTGTAAATGAGATAAATGAGCAACTGACCAAAAGTTTTAAAATTACACTCTTTGGCATAACCAGAATTTAAATGATAAAATTTAGAAAAAATACATATTACTTTATCAGTAGGGTTTACTTTATCCTTACTATGAACATTTTATTACTCACAATTTACAGACGGGAAGTAGGCTATAATTATATTTAGTTTTCTATAGGTAGACAACATTTGTCCCAATGACATTTCTTTTAAGTAATTAACAGTGAGTAACTTAAAAAAAAAAAAACAACATATTACCGGTATTCACTACATAAACATAAACATAAATCTTAAGCCAGAAGTATAAAGTCACCAAGTACAACAGTTCATACATTTCTAAATATTCTACCTGTTATTTCATTAACAGTTCACCGTTTAAGGATGTTTTTGTGTCAGTTGGTATTTAGGACCCATTTAATCAGTTGATTAAATTAACTAAAATGCGACACAACTCATAGTGAATTACAAAAGCTTCTATGAAAGCCATTCTATCTAGTGTCTGCATTTGTCCTGCTGGTACCATGAGGAACAAGAATGATTTATTAATTAGTGCACTCCAACGAATAACTGAATGATTCTGTAGTTCTCGTCCTTAATTCCATTTTATGTTACAGTAAATAAGCGTAACCAGTAATTACACGTAATAACTGAAAAACAGTAAATACGCGTAATCCCCATTGCCTTAGTAATTACTCGTTTTTACTGAAATTGTTCAGGAATTACAAGTACTAGTAATTACTAACCATGCTAACGAAAAATGAAAGTTTTTACACTTATTTACTGACTGTTCATTGCATCTTGTTAAATATGTTCTAAGCATATATTGATAATATAGAACAAAATATAGGGATATTTTTATTTTACTAGCGTTTTTTAATCTGGTAGTGAATTTACGGCAAACTTTATCACAGAGCTAGAGGGGCTGTGGCATGAAACAGTAATTATTCATGGTGAACCAAGACACTAATCAGTCTCAGTTCTAATGGTGATATTCTCCAGTTGGTCTATCAAAAACTCATATTCCGAATGCAATTCTTCAGGTTCTACAAAAAGAAGACTAACACGCACATTTGAATGACAAACCGTCTGATAATATACCGGATAATATGAATAGTAATGTTACCTCCATAGAGGATAACAATTCAAATGACATTCCTGTACCTATGGATTGTAAACACGAATGTACTATATGCAATTCATTATTTCAAACAAATGAACAAGACAAATACACATGTGAGCTTCTTACTAGATCAAACCAAATTGCGACCAATTGATATCGAGGATAATGTCACCATACCAATACCTAGCGTCGACAGATGACGTACATAGTGGCGATCCGCGGAATATTTTATGCATCGTAACACATTTTTGTTGGGACAATATAAGCTGGGAATTTGACATCGACCACGAAACTCAACATTTTCGAGAAACCAACCCATGCCGTCCACTTTTCATGGTGTGTCAGAATCCTAATTCGATTCATACACTGAAATTACCGAACGTGAGGCAGCCCGCTTACAATCAACAGGAGACTGACCCGCTTTGTAAAAAGGGTTGTACAAAAAAAACTTGCAAATGTGTGAGAGCAAATGTTTTATGTAATCCAAGGTGTTATAAGTGCAAAAATAAGTGATGAACTTTTTAATTTTGATTTTTAGGAAACATAATTTCTTGTCTTGCATGCAATGTATGTAGTTGATGCTTTGTTTATTCATGGCTTTTAAAATAAATATATTTCAGAATCAGCGTAATTTATTACCTTTATTTAAAAAAATATATAGGTTGTCAGGGATGTCATTAGAATGATCTCCGGTAATTTCAGCTGTCGCCGCCGGTAACAGGAAAAAAAGTCACAATATATTTTTTTCCACATTTACTATACCCCGGAAAGTCACAGTATGTATAATGAGTGACTTTGTCCATTACCCAGGTTATGGTGTTTATCGCCACTTTCAACATTTTTTCGGTGATATGGTGGCTTTCTGTTTTATCATTACAATATGTTTCAAATTTGGTTTCATTCTGATAAATAATAACATTTGATCGACACATACCGTTCACACTTATTACCTAATAACCAGGACCAATATTAATTTGATCTTTGAACTTTGCAAATTGATAACTGGTAAACAAATAGGGACCCATCAGCTTCCCAAAACGCAAATATTTATTTCCCCCATAATTTCTCTAATTTTTCCATTTTTGTCGATTTCCCAACTTCTTAAATTATTTTATTTTTCGACTATTAGTTATTTAGATTGTTGGGAGAAAATAAATAATTTATTTACTGATGGAAATCGAGAGAAAATCATATCGAGTCGGCTTTTTATTTTTGTAACTTTAGGTAAGTATGGATAAGAAGTGCCAAACGAACGTCGGAAGTATGTAAATATTACACAAACAGGTACATGTTTTGAGATTTAAATTTTTCTTTTCTTTCTTTCTTTTAAAGAACTGCCGACCGTTTCACTAAACGTCGTATGTCGGAACGTAGACGTAAATGTACTCTTAAGAACTATCACCGATACGATCCGAGTTGTCTTAACATACGGGCCAACTAGTCCTCGCTTACGGGCCGACATGTCTCGGGCCAAGTTGTCCGCGGGCCGAGTTGTCTGGCATCCATGCTTAGCCGAGAAATATAAGACAAATTGTATAATGTTTGCTGTGATCCGACCAGAGATCTGACTCACGAATATCTATCCCGTAATTTAATTGACAATAGCTTTGAATTCAATTACAATTTGTACTAATCTACCGATCAATACAATTAGCTTCTTGTGTTTACATGAGCGTACTTGACAAATTAACATAACAAATAATAAGACAAACTTAAAATAGAACCAAGTAATATATTCCTTTTAAACCATATAGTCGTGTATATAAATAATTATTCATACAAAAGACAAGGTATTTTATTTAAACCTAATAAATAATCAAAGTAGATCGAGATCAAATACAAAGAACAGGATGTCTGTGTAAACCCTGTGGTCTTTTTTTATTGTACATATCCCAGATGCATGCAAGATATGTAACATTGCTGATGTCTTAAGATAAAAAGGTCAAAACTTTGCAAAGCACATCCTTAAATACCATAAATTAAGGCTAAATTATGACAATGCCATCTTTTGAGGTATGATTCGTAATTGGATAAATATTTCACCGCATGCCAACATTTTAATTATCTTTCTTTATGATGGTTTCTTTTTAAAACATTAATATTATAAAAATTAAAAGACGCTTCTTTCTTAATTAGAATTTATTCTTTTTTGATGAGTAACAATAAAGCACGGAGCCCGTTAACTGACAAGATAAATATTTTTATGACGTTACACGAAATAGTATTTGGCATAAACTAAATAAAAAAATATCTATAAACGAAATAAAAAAAATTCTCATGTCAGAAAACGGGCTCCGTAAACTATTTCGTATAAACGAAATTAAAATTGTCATGTCAGTTACTGGGCTCCACAATAAAGCAACATATTAATATGCATTTAGCTTTTTTTTTCTTTTGTTTTTTCTTTTTTTTTCAGATGAGTGCGTTTTCATCGCATATTTGTGTATACATGTAAACAAAGTAATATAATGTGTAGTTGTTGTGTATGACCTCACGGAAACGGTCTTGTAGGCTTTTATTCATTACAGAAACTTTTTAAATTATGTTTTTTGTTTCCAATTGATAATTTGAGTGCACAGGTGCTAAAGGTAGATATATACCGGCATATAGTATACTGGTTGACGCACAGGCACTCGACATTCAATGAATAAAATGTAGGGTCAATATGGGGAAAAAATAGTGTCACTGTTATATAATATTATAATTTATATAACAGTAACACTATTTTTTTCCATATTGACCCTACATTTTATTCATTGAACGTCGAGTGCCTGTGGTTGACGATATATGCCGTCATATTAGAATATTCAATTATTCTTAATTATATGAGTGTCTGGATTACTGTTCAAACTGTGTCTGAAGGGCTCTCAGAGGAAGTATCTTCTTCACGTTTTGAAAATTGTGTTTGTTAAAAATGTCCATAAAAAAAATCAAGTATTTTAGGAAGCAAATTTGATGCCAGGAGATGGCTAGAATGCAGATGTTGCACCATTTATCCCAGAGCCTCGCTGAGCGATGTGGGAGACTGGCATTCTCCTATAACTGTTATTTTTTTCTCCTACAACTCAAAAAATTAATGACATCCCTGGTTGTATGAGTCTTGTCTGTTACCAAACACTCAAAATTAGCAATCGGTAAATAAGCGTAAAATCATCTAAATATTTTAGTTATTACTTGTGTAATTGCTGACGAATTAGGAATTACACATAATTCCTAAATCCATCAGTAATTACGAGTATTTACTGAAATGTTTAGTAATTACCCGTAATTCCCAATTACGTTTATTTACTGTAACATATATATTCTAAGTTCATTCTTTTGTTTTAATGTGAAGAGAATGTTGTCTCTTTTGTTACCTATTTGTTTCATTACTGTTACCAACATGGCAAAAATCAGCCATATTACCAATTAACAGGAAAAAGAAATATTTCTTGTTTTTATCTTGCATAATACTTACTAATTCCAAGATTAAATTTATCATTTGCTCAGATTTGAAAACGTAAGTAGATTTTAATTTCAAAATTTCTACAAAATTGTCTCGCGTGTTACCAATAAGGGTCTTTACTGTTACCAAAAACAATAAGATATCAAAAATCTTTTTCCATATTCCAAAGAGAAAAAATAAACATACATCAATTAGATATTGTAAACTCTTTTTGTGTTATCAAAGCTATGACAACTTTGCATCAAATAATCTGTTCTTATAGATAAACACTGCCCCAAGTGTCCCTCGTGTTACGAAAAAGTATCCTTCCTGTTATCAATATTGATGACATTTAGTCATTTATCACTTATTTAGAACAAAGAATTGTGCCTAAGATACTAATCACAAATTAAACTCTATTTTGTATTTTTAGACAAAAAGTGATTATTATTGTATGAAAGTTAGCAATTCAAACACATTTATACAGTAGCGAATTTCCGTCATGTTACCAATATTGTCCTTTGTGTTACTTTTTAGGTAGTTACAGGAAGGACAGTAACAGGACAGACTTACATGCCATAATTCTGTCAAAAACATGTTTTTTTATTGTTTCAAAGGCATTTATCACATGTGCAAGTGCTAGACAAAAATATGAGCTCTGTTTACCATACTTGAAAACTTCATTTCATTATTTTGCATGCTTGATATAGTAACATTTCAGACACTGCTTAAAATTACTGTAGCAGTTGAACTTAACCTTTAGGCTGAAATCATGTCCTCTTTGACATTTGAAAAAAAAATGGCGCCAATAACTTTTCCTAACAGGAAGTGAGGTATAAAGGCACATGGTAATCAGATGTTTATTGAAAGAAAGAAAACTCTTACGGGTCGATTTTAGCAAATGGTAACAGGAAAGACATGTAGTCTGGGTACATGTCTTCTAACGAAATTTGTTTTTGTCTACAATAAATAGATTCCCTATGATATTAAAATTACACTCCTTATTAGTTCTCTAAACAATAAAACTCTTTTCCTGTGTTAAAAAAACTTGAAATGTTGAAGTTATTACGATGAAAACACGAAACCTTCAGTTTGAGACATGGCATTTTCACTCAATATTTGATATAAAATTCTAAATATATTATTTATTTCAATTTGTTTTTTAATTTTGTTTTTGTCAAATAATCTCCATGAATAATGCAAACAATCAAAAAGAAAAACAGCTCGTTGGAATATGGAATAAAGGTGAATTTAGCGTGTCCACTCAGAAACGACATTTTTTGAAAATGACCGATATGAGGGTGCTTAATGTACGAATATGTTGGAACAATATATCAGCTGATGTTCTAGATTAAAGATGCAGAATAATGAGTTTATAATTCTTTAGAAATGCATGGCAGGTTCTATTTTCGAGTGAGTGGTGACGCTGTAAGAACAACAGTCAATGGATGATATCACCTTTGGGTTTGAAGTTGCAAACTTTAACTCGTTCAATAGAAATACAAAGTTCCATAATCAGGACAATTGACAAACATTCGATAAATAACAATCTAGGACATTAATATATGTATCCTGGTTTATGTAACATGTACAATATTTAACATCTTTACGCCTTAATCTCTTCCGACATCCGGGATATTACATCAGTGTGTATCTATACTTCGCTTAATCCCATTTTGACAGTATTTATTTGGCAGATACAGTTCACATTTAGAAAAAAACAAAAAAAACCCACACTGTTGGTACAGTTTAAAAATCTAATAACAAAACTGTAAAAATAGAAACAGAATCGATACCTCTTAAACACACCTATGTATATGACCTCTTAAACACACCTATGTATATGACCCCTTAAACACACCTATGTATATGACCTCTTAAACACACCCATATATATGACCTCTTAAACACACCTAGGTATATGACCCCTTAAACACACCTATGTATATGACCCCTTAAACACACCTGTGTATATGACCCATTAAACACACCTATGTATATGACCCCTTAAACACACATATGTATATGACCCCTTAAACACATCTATGTATATAACCCCTTAAACACACCTATGTATATGACCCCTTAAACACACCTATGTATATGACCCCTTAAACACACCTATGTATATG
>MJUT01017049.1:23007-48996 GCA_002080005.1 Gigantidas platifrons | reverse complement strand
CAAACTTAGAAATTGATGATTAGACACTCGTACCATGATTGCATCTTTGATACCAATGACTTTATGACTTATGTCTAAGTGTATATGTTAACTTGTTGATTAAAGATTTCATAATCATAATGTCTGTTAGTGTTAGTATTAATAATGACCTTAACCAAGCATTTATATAGTAGGACTATATAAATCCTTGCCTTAACAGACAATAACCAAAACATTTTACACAAATTGCTGATAATTATTCTCTAGTTTTTGTAATTTTTATTAATTTTTTCGGACAACTAAAAGATTGAGTCGGACAAGTACTTATTTTTAGTTAGTTATCTGAAGGGACAAGTTAAAAAAAAAAGTTAATGTAGAGGCCTGGCCAAGGGTCTGGCCAAGTTTAAACTGTGAACCGGAAGACTAATCTGTAAAATCGAAAACGAGGTTGTCTAAAATGGCGCTACACAGATGAGCGTTTGAACGTCATGTAATGTGCCGGGTTTTGTATTTTGTAGGTTGTTTCCATTGATACAATGGCTGAAGAAACCGACTCGCTGAACGGGGTAGAAGAGGAGTCAAACCAGCTAAAATTATGCGTGTTGTGTGCCACTGATTTAAAGGACAAAAGACCAAAACTGTTGTCTTGTTTACATTCTTTGTGTGAAAATTGTTTGAATAGTTTGTTCCAGCTACAAGTTCAACAACAAGCACCCGAAAATTCTGCTGCAGAAAATAACAATGATAAAAATGGTAAGAAAGCACAAAGATAAATGCATCTTGATGTGATGCATACACAAATTGTGGGATTAGTCCGAGATTCCTCTGCCGTTCGACGACTATTTACATCTTCGATCTTGCTGTTGTCGTTGAACGTCAGAGCGCTTGCCATAAACAAAACAGCGGATTTTCCTCTCACACTCGAGAGAGGCACATGTCCACGTTTTGTGACTATCAGATTTTATTTTCTATCCAAAACCCTTATATAAATCGCTTCACCAATCATTTTTCTATTAATTCATAACCATTTTGCCCTCAGAAATTGGTGTTGCACTCCATTACAGCACAAATTCCCCAGACCATATGATTTCGTCATTTTGAACACTGACATTTTGAAATATTTGTCACGTGACTTCGAGAGAACTACTATTACCGCAATGTATCATGGGATATGATTTGCATATATGATCTGACCTTTCCAAAATAGGGGGAAACGTAAGACATGCTCTTTCCGAAGCCCGTGGATAACACTGCCAAATGAATCTTTTCTATCCAACATATTTTGTATTATTTCCTTCTGCTCTGATTTGAGCTGTAGATGGAACTGTTTGTCCTGCAGAATACGCTTTATATCGTCTTGTATGTTTGTTTACGTATGCTAATTTGGCGTACTGCATTCAGTATCTCCTATCATGCAATGCATTGCTGTCATCTTTCAGTTAGTATCGCGAGATCACGTTAAAAAAATGGCAGTGAAATGACCAAATCATCGGGTGTAAGGAAAAAACGTGCTGTAATCGAGTGTAACACCACTCTCTTGAGGGTAAGATGGTTATGAATGAATAGAAAAATGATTGGTGAAGCGATATATATTAGGGTTTTGGATAGAAAATAAAATCTGATAGCCACAAAACGTGGAAATGTGCTACAGTTGAGATGCGGAGGAAAATACGCTGTTTTGCTTATGGCAAGCGCTCTGACGTTCAACAACAGCAAGATGTAAATAGTCGTCGAACGGCAGAGGAATCTCGGACTATTGTGGGATATGTACACTGACTCTTTGAAAAACAAGAATCTGGACCCTCTCCATTTTCATTTTATTTAAAGCAAAAAATACATGTGTTAACAATATTGCCATCTACTGTACTAGGCGATCACAATACCAGTATAATATGATAATAGGTGTTGCCAAACTTGGGACAAACGAAGTCCAATGATTTTTTTTTAAACATATATTAACTCAGATATATGGACCTATATCAAAGTAGACCAGGGGCGGATCCAGACTCTCTCAAAATAGGGGACCCAAACACAGGCACTTGTCTAAAAAATAATTACCCCCCTATTCCTTTACATAACACAAGGTTCTTATGTTTACAGAAAAATAATTTCGACCGGCTCATCAATTTCGCGATTTTTTCGATCGGTCTACAATGCTTCGGTTTTGGGACATACATAGCCTTTATCTACATTGATTTATCTACAAAAGCATGTATAACACACCTATCTCAGCTGTATATCAACAACGTCACAGCCCATTTGAAAGACGTCAGACCTACCATCCAATCGTAACTACTCTGCCATTCTCGCTACCCTGTAAATAACCTCGTATGCAGATAGGAGAAATTCTTCTTAAATTGTTTGCCGGAAGTTAATTATATATAAGCCGCACAAAAATATAGTCCACAAAAATCCAATATGGAAGACTTACTAAGTAAAATCTTTAATAATGCAAAGCTAATTAAAACTTTAACTTTTATCCATGAAAATAATTGAAATATAGAAAATTGTTTAAAATATAACTTTATCAAACTTTCATGTAACTGATATGTGAAAAGTAGTACGATTTATACGCCTAATGCATACAAGGTTATTTGCAGGGTAGCGAAAATAGCTGAGTAGTTACGATTGACCTACCATCATCTTAATCTCACAACAAAATGGAAATAGCTACAAATGTAGGTCGCATGATTGCACTGAATGAATAAATGAAATAAAAGTTGTCCAAAAAATTTGATGAATTCTCTAAAAACTAAGGATTATTCTTAATATAATTGTGCAAAAAGATTGTTGATATTATGTCTAGTTAGCTTGTTACATGGGTTTGCAAATTCATTTGAGTTTCTATTTATAGAAACAACAAAAATCCAATATTTTCGAGTTTCTCTAGGCTTTTCATGAGATCCAATGAAAAGGACCAGAAACCTGTATGTTAACAAAAGCGGGAAAATTCATACATTTACATTTCGTTGTGAGATTAAGACGATGGTAGGTCTGACGTCTTTCAAATGGGCTGTGACGTTGTTGATAGACAGCTGAGGCAGGTGTGTTATACATGCTTTTGTAGATAAATCAATGTAGATAAAGGCTATGTATGTCCCAAAACCGAAGCGTTGTAGACCGATCGAAAAAATCGCGAAATTGATGAGCCGGTCGAAATTATTTTTCTGTAAACATAAGAACCTTGTGTTATGTAAAGGAATAGGGGGGTAATTTTTTTTTAGACAAGTGCCTGTGGGCCCAAACCCAATTTGTTGGTCGTTTTTAAAGGTTTTTCACCAAAACAGGGACCTGCCCCCTCCTTTAGACTGTGCACCCAGTCCAGTGTTGTATAATCCGGAACTCGACGTCTCAATTTCATAGATAATATTATTTCGGACAGGAGAAGGAAGAGAAAAAACTCTGTTTAATGATATTGTCAGTCCCATGGTATGTGTTTAATGGGCTAGAACACACTGCGATTTTGAGTCATTTTTTAACATTCATAACCAGAAGTAGTTCTAGATTACTGTGCATCCGAATTTCTGCAGCTTTAACCCTGTATTGGTTTCCTGTGCGTCATTTCTGGTGCAAGGAATTTAATCCATTAGTGATAATGGATCTGGAATTAAAATATTGCTATTTCTACCATAGTTGGGACTTTGTCCCATATTAATTAATGTTGTGGTTCAAGAATTTTGTTTATCCTTGCATTAGCTGTGGAACCGTAGCTCTTTATGGTCCTTTTTTTGTGTGGAAAAAAAAGGACCATAAAGAGCTACGGTTCCACAGCTATCCTTGCATTGGCTATTTTGGAATCTGTGTCTTTAAGATAGTCACAAGAATTACATTTGTAGATAGACATGTTCATTTTGATTTTGTGTCTGAATTTGAAACTTCATGGCAAAAAAAACATTAAAATAATTGAGCTATAAACTATTTCATCAACACATTTCTGAAGGCCCGGGTGGCTCAATGAGTTAGGTAGTTGGATTACCTAGCAACTCATACAAGCCTATCACCAATATGGCGTGGATTTGCACCCGACTTTGTAAATTACAAAAAGGGTGCACTCGACTCACAGCCGCAAGTGATAAAGTTTACCAGTTGTTTGCCCATTGTCGGTGGTTCTCTCTGGGTACTCCAGCTTCTTCCACCACTGAAACTGGTCGCCATGATATAGTTGAAATATTGCTAAAAGTGGCGTTAAACAAAAGTCACTAAATTTATGGATATACATTTTGTATTTTGGAAATTAGCGGTATATAGGCTAATCCGCAGAAAGTTTAAAACAGGGAAAAAAATCACAATCAAACAGAAAAAAACATAAATAAATTAAATAAAGAATACAAAAAAATGCCATAAGCTCCAGGGAATAATTTAAGCGACATTTCGGCCAAATCCTAGTTAAAAAAAATAGACAGAAAGAAACTTTACATTAAAAAAAATATATCGTATTGGAACATCAACAGTAGAATACCAAAGGAACAAGTACAAGTTAGAGAGAATAACACAATGAATATTTGCAAATTACTTTAATAAAGTACATCTGTCATGATAAGAAATAATATGACAAAAACAAAAGCTGGGTGACTCTTCAGCATCAATACCATGAAAAAGAAATTATCGACATGATGTATTAAATAATGATTCTAAAAATAGACAATGGTTTTATAACGTGTCAATCATTAAATGGACAATAACAGAAAAAGCTTTGCAGTTCTGTGGAATACGGTAAAAGTCCAAAATAAACCAATATTCAATTTTATGTCGGCTCTTTATCAACTAAGCACTACAAAACCCGTGCTTGCAAAGTCTGTGCTTCAAAAACCTGCGTCTGCGGTTTAACTTATAAAAAAAATACATTTATGAAGTAGCCTGTAATTATGATAATTCAATGCATACTTAATTCAACCCAACAGAAGAAAAAAAAATGAGAAATTAAATAAGATAAAGTTCAGTTGCGGTTTCAACAAACCGGGTGTCCGACAAAATTTTGTTGTGTATTATGTTTTGCACCAGAAATCGGGTATGCCGGAACGATCATGGTCAACTTGGAATTAGATTCTGCTTCAAATGACATTTACTTCTTAAACATGCAACTGTTTCCATGGTAATTCTATTAATCATTGTATTTTTATAGTTTAAACTGGCTGTGATGCATCAAAGCGACCATTGCATGTGTTTATATTTGAAAACATGGCGGGTCAGGTTTTTATTGCTCCCATCACCGATTCCGTTTAAATTTTAGAATTTTGTAAATTCCGGTTCTAATAAATAACCTCAAAATAATGAAAATTCAGATCCTGCAGAAAATTATTGAAATTTTTTTCTCAAAAAGTCTGATATAGAACTCGAGGTCATAAAGTAGAACTTTCTAAAACAAACGAAAACGATAACAAGACACACATTTATTGGCAATAAAAAGCGACAAACAGTCAAATATTAACAGCAAGAGGATACAAAATTAATTGTCAAAAATCCATCCTTCAGTAGCAATAATAACGGCTTATGATATTAAAGGTCAACAGGTAGAACATGTAACGCTAATCTCTTAATTGGCGGTAAAACATCAATCGGCGCACAGGTGACCGAGAGCCATAAAATGTAATCCCCACCACCTTGTTTTATGGCCCATTTTAGGTCTATCACAGTGGGTTTATGTACGTGATGATATGTCTAAAGGATTAAAAATTATGTCTCTCAGAGTGATAAATCACGGTATGTCTCTTTCTGTACTATAGGGCGACTTCAAAATTACAAGGCGACTTGAACTTCGTTTCTGACCAATGAAGTCAAGCTTCACAAGGTGACTTCTTCGCCCTATTCACCCTCTAAAGTGAGTCCTGAAGCCCCTGATGTCTATCCGTTGTTTCAGTGAGCTAGCACTATAAATGTCCAACTAAGCGTGTTGGCCTAGTACAAAGTGGATCTCACCATCATTTCATTGGAAATTGACTTGTTCTCGCCATGATATAGCTGAAAAATTGTTGAGTTGGCATTAAACAGCACTCTTACTCCAATTGCAAAACTATACAACTATTTTTACACACATATACATTTTGTACATGACTGCTCACTTTCCTGGCTTGGTTCAGGCACTTAAATGAAAAGTGGGAGTGTTAAACTAGATTTATGGGTCCACATTAACATCACGGTCCCCTCTAAATGAAATAATACAGGCATGCAAGTGTGAGTAAGATTATAGCTCTTGCATATACAATAACTGGGTAAGCAGTGTTGTTATAAAGAGCACTTTAATCTTGAAAATTATACATAATCATTTCAATCTACAAGTATGTTACGAAGAACACTTTAATCTTGAACATTATGCATAATAATTGTAATCTATGTTGCATACATTTTGTATATATAATAATATATAACTCATTTCAGAACCAAAGACTAGTACAATTTTGTGCCCAGCATGTAATTGCAAGGTGGAAAGGCAATCGGTCATGGATAACCTGTTTGTATCTGTAGAGATACCAATTGTTATTGAAGAGGATGAAGAAGAAAAAGAAGAAGAACCGATTTGTGCCGGATGTGATGAGAATCAAAAGGTCAAGGCCACATCATTTTGTATAGACTGTCGTGAATATTTATGTGACGAATGTGTTCATGCCCATAAACGAGTCAGAATAACCAAAGATCATACGATAACCCCAAAAGATGATGTCAAAAAGGACGAAGATTCTCCGGACACATCTACACAAAAGATGATGTACTGCCAAACACACAAACATGAACCTCTTAAACTATTTTGTGAAACATGTGACAAATTAACGTGCCGCGATTGTCAGTTACTTGAACACAAAGACCATAAATATCAATTCTTACGAGAAGCTATAACCCATCAAAGAGAAAATTTACAAAACGCCGTTGTTAGTCTGAAGAACAAATTAGGAAATTATAAACAAGCTAATGAAATTCTTAAAAGTAAACATTCTGAATTACGTTCAAGGATGGTGGAAGAATCACAAAAGATAGTGACTGCACGTGACAAGGTCATGGAACAGTTTAAAAAATATACTGATGACTTAGTGGAGCATTTAGAAAAATATGTTAGTAACAAAACAACTATTATATCTGAAAAACAACGTCTAGTAGCGGATGCTCTTTTAAAGATGCAACATGCAGTCGACTTTGTAGAAAATGCTTTAACTATTGGCGATGATGTGTCGATTTTGTATACTAAAGGGGCTATGGTAAAAAACCTGAAACAGCTATCTGAAAGTGGGATTCCATTTCAACCAAGCTTTTTAAACTACAGTATTTCATATACAAATGACATAGATACATTAATAAATAACAAAAACAAATTAGGTACTCTTCAGATTGATGGAAGCTGGTTTCCTCCAAAGAATGCTCCACATCCTCATCCTCCGGTTCATGCTACTCCAGTTGTGTCACAACCGATTCAAATCCGACCAAACCGTTTTCAAAATTCTACCCACATGCAGTTATCACAAGCTGCTATAAATCAACAGATCAGGGAGAAAATTCGTCATTTGCCACCAGAACAACAACGAATGTACGAAGCCAAGTTCCGTGAAAAATATCGAATTCAGCAAATACAACAGCAGCAGGCTCAACAGAACGCCCAGCAACAAGCACAACTCAGCAGAAGTCAGAACAACTCTATCCTCCAAAACCAATTAAATAACCACATGATGGCAAGACTGCCTCAACATGGACCTCCAAATCGTGCAATACCTCCACAGCACCAGAGTAATCAGTTTGCTATGAGTGCTGCAGGTCACTTGGCTTCCCTATCACAAAGACAGTCTCCACAGCCTCCACCATACCGTCATATTGCTCCAGCACCAGGTATGAAACCTAGTAATCACCAGAATTCTTACCAACATTTTAATAACATTTCATCTGTGGGAGGGGCTCAGTGTGGGATCCCTAAAGTCCCTAATCCTCCTGTCATTAGCAGAGAAAAATCGTGGAGTAATTGTCGCATGGCTACCGCTGAAAAGGTCACATCTCCAGGTAAATAAACTGCATGTTATTCTAACAAATGTTCTCATTTTCTGTGCCTAGACTTTAATTTTTAGACTTTTTGAATGAAGTCCCAATAGTATTAGTAACACATAACATTAATTTCCTATACTACCTCTCTGTTAGTAATAGTACATGTATGTACTATCTTGTGCATGCATGTGTTGTGATTTGTGTATTGTATTTTTATTCTAGGAAAGTCAATTGGTCAATTTCTCTGGTTTATATCACCAAGCACGTAAATATTGTTTTGCATGTGTGTTGATCTTGATCATTTGTATGTTGATTATGATTAAAGTTGGTATTGTTTAAATTTTCCATAGATTGATAATTACTCTAACTGTCTCGATCTCAATAAAATGCTTGTGTACTACAATATTTGAACAGAATACAGATAAACCATGAATCATCTTTAGTACTGATAAACATGTGAATCACCTTCAACACTGATAAACATGTGAATCATCTTCACTACAGATAAACATGTGAATCATCTTCAGCACAGATAAACGTGTGAATCATCTTCAGTACAGATAAACATGTGAATCATCTTCAGTACAGATAAACATGTGAATCATCTTCAGTGCAGATAAACATGTGAATCATCTTCAGCACAGATAAACATGTGAATCATCTGCAATACAGATATAAATGTGAATTGGGCCTCCGACCGGCCCTGGCGGGAAAATTTTATTCAGGCCAAAAAAAATATGTGTGTTTACAGTCACATGTCAAAAAAATCTAGGGTCGGTCGGTCGGCAATAATTTTTTTTTTTTTACTATCGGTAAAACCGGAAATGGTCGTTCCAGAATCCGATTCTGGTATTTTAATTTTTGAAATTTGTGGTAAGCCGTCATTTGAAGCTGTTTTATGGCAAGTTACGCAGTTTTTCTACCTTCTTTGCTCTCAATTTCGACAAAAAGCTAGCTGTTGAATAAATAAAACATTGCTGCTGATTAAACAACAAAAATGGTTATCCGAATTCTGTGTAAAAATTGATAGGGTCGCTAGCAATAATTAGGGTCGAATAATTGCCGATGAAAAAGGTTAGGGTCGGCGGCCGAAAAATAGAGTCGGTCAGGTGACCGTAAATCACTTCCGCAAATTTTTTTTTTTTATTCTGGAAATTTTTTCGGAAACGAGAGAAAATTATTTGTTCAATTTCAATTCGGAATACTTCTAGAATTATGTATGACTTCATCGAAGGTCATTGAGGCAAATCCATAATGAAAAGCAATAATAATGATGGACACCACATGGTGTGTCGGTGTTGTCGAAAACCGAAAAGGTTTGGATGGCTCTAATTCATTTTTCTCTGAATGTTATTCATGTGTCCTTACATCTGCAAAATATGAACGTATTTAATATAGATTTAGTTTCAGACACAATGAAATAAATAAGAACATGTTGGGTAGATCATTCTGCCAAGTGATTATGAGGTTCATTTGATGAAGAAAATTTATTTTTTTTGCCTACACATGTACCTTAACTACAAAAATGTACCTACCCACTTCCTTGAGTGTAGGGTCGCAAAAGGGGAAACAAACAATTTTTAAGGTTGGCCTCATCTTCAGCACAGATAAAAATGTGAATCATCTTCAGTACATGTACAGATAAACATGTGAATCATCTTCAGTACAGATAAACAGTCGGAGACAAAGCGTGATGAATCACTGTGAAAGATGTATCTTCTTAGTGATACTGATATATTTTTTGGTTTGTTTAATCTATTTATCTATTTTTATATGCCTTTTGGGTGAAAGTAAGTAAGACTCTAAAGGTAAAAGAAATTTTGAAGATGTAAAATGTATTTAATAGAGCAAAAGATATAATATATATCGAAATCACCAAGATGAGTGATATATCACACTAATTTATCAGGCTATGTCTCTGACTGTAGTATACATGTATCTTTTCTTCCAATAATGGCAATATCACAATATGTTTCAAGTACTGTTTTATTAATTATGTACTTGTATTCATAATTTTATGTAAATATTGTACAGAAAATGCCTGTATCTTTTGAACTGTTTGTTATGTTTTTGTTTGTCATTCTGTTCTGATAACTTTTAACTAGCTCTCACCTATCATCTCTATTATCTATATTAAATGTTATCAATTTAAATTTAATACAGTACATTGCTTCTCTGTCCATCGGAAACCTCAGTTTCATACAATGTATATCTACATGCATACTTACAAATGTACATGTATAACTATTTGATTGATTCTCTTAATTACTTGGGATGCATGGGACAAGTATGCAGTTTTGAAACATGACATAAGTGGCCATGCAAGAAATCATGGGACCTTGTTTTGGAAACCCATTTAACTTCGAATTATCTATCCAGTACAAATTTTGTACAAACTACATGCATATGGCCATCAATTTGCAATTGTCAACTTAATTTTGCTTCTTGATCAAGTTTAGATCTGCTTAAGTGATTTTGTTTGGTTAAAATGTGTTTATTTTACAGTGTTCATGCCTGGAATTAAAATAAAGGTTATGAGAATGTTATTATTGATTGGACCTGAAAACAATTTTTACCATACATGTACATGTATGTCAACATGAATCATAGTCATAATAAATTTTTTTTTGTGTGAAATTGATGCAAAATTAAACTGCCAAACTACATGGTGTCCTGAAACAATACACTGCAGGAATAGATCATCATTGATAAATAATTGTATTTTATACATTCAAACCTGTATATAAAGGGCACTCAAGGGAACCTGAAAACATGCACTCTATATACAGGTTATAATTTTTATAGACAGTGATATATAAAAGGTGCCATTGTAGACAGGTTTGTTTGTATTTGATACTATTGGGATAATAGAGAGAAATGTTTGATATGTTTGATTTTGAAGTCTAATTTACCAGATATTTATTCAGGTGCTCAAGCAGCAGCATATGCTAACAAGACACCCAGTCCAGCAGGAGCAGGGTTTGACCACCAGTCAGGAGGAGCCAGTCAGCCTGCACCTATAGATCAGCTACAAGCATGGGCTTCACAAACAGTCCATAAGTATGTACTAAATAACATCTGAAGGTGTCAGAGGTGTACATTACAGTACAAGGAGAATGTCATGGTTGTGATCGTATAGTAGTTGGATATATAACTACCTATGCAATCGGTGCCTATCACCACTAACGATGTGAGTTCGAATCAAGCTCAGGCGAAGTGTACTTAATACAACGTTATGTGATAAAGTTTGTCTGTGACTTGTGGCAGGTCTGTGGTTTTCTTTGGGTACTCCGGTACTGACCGGCACAATATAACTAAAATATTGTTGAAAGTGGCGTTAAACACCATAACCCTAACAATTACAGTACAAGGTTAAAAAATGTACGATACCTCAAATTTACAGGTATGACCAGTACACACTGATAAACATTTGAAAAAAATGCTACTGTGCATTGATCAGCTACAATCATGGACTAACTCTGGCAGATCTTCTGTTGTATGTATGCTGACTATTTTTATAGTATTGGTTCAGCTGTTTCAGACTTTTGTATGCCATTCTGCATGTTTTGAGAATTCATTCATCCTCCCAAACCTCCCTTCTTGGATACCCAGATCCCCAGTGGCCCAACAAAAGCAAACACCTGATTTGTTTCAGCCTGAAAGTCTTAAGTAAGCACAAATAAATGAGGGCAATGCAAAAGCCAGGTCAGTAGATGCTGGACGTTAAATTGCAAAGTAGTAGATAAGAATGCAGAATTTGTGGGTTGTACATGTACATCATAGGCATCACTCTTCTATAAAAACAATTGCTGTTGATACTTCTAAAGTGTTAGTATACATGTATCAGACTTTTTGAGAGAAAAAAATTCAATATGCAGGACATAGGTCCTGCACCCAATAATTTTCTGCAGGACCTACTGAAATTTTGCAGGACCTGAATTTTCCCCTGAAGAAAATGTTTTGAAGAAGTGAAAAAAAAACGAAGTGACAATCCTGGGAACCAGCTTTGATTAAATGTACGATCTGGCCAACATTCTTTTTCGTACTTTGCACACTTCTCACTCTGACTCACACTTTCGTTTGTTGTAGCAGCAACTGGCTTTCTTTTCCCAGGCTGTGCACCTTCAAAATGTTTTAAGAATGACCACATTTTTCATTATTTTGAGGTTATTTATTAGAACCGGAATTTACAAAATTCTAAAATTTAAGCGGAATCGGTGATGGGAACAATAAAAACCAGACCCACCATGTTTTCAAATATAAACACACGAAATGGTCGCATTGATGCATCACAGCCAGTTTAAGCTATAAAAAATACAATGATTAAAAGAATTACCATCGAAACAGTTGCATGTTTAAGAAGTAAATGTCATTTGAAGCAGAATCTAATTCCGAGTTGACCGTGATCGTTCCGGCATACCAGTTGCATTTCCGATTTCCGGTGCAAAACAAAATACACAAACAAAAAATTTTGTTAGACACCCGGACCGACATACTTGGCAGTATTGTCGATCCTTGTGATTTTCTGCCCGCTCGGTCCGATGGTCTGACGAATTTCAAAAAGTCTGATGTATATCAAAAAGTAATAATTATATATGAACATCCAGACTAGTAACTAGTTGTGGAACAGTGACTCTTAACTGTACAAAGTACTTAAAAAATAAAAGTCTATTAAGAGCCATGTGTTCCGCAATTATTTATACTAGAAACAATCTTAATGTTCATTTGTAAGTTTTTACACATATTCCTAAATGTTAATCAAAGTTCTAGATATCACCAAAAAATTATGATAATTTTGATATTTTTTACAAAGAATAACAGTTATGTGATTCCATATATGATTGCATTTTTCAGTGAAAACCACCAGAAGTACAAACAAGAATACAAACAAGAGCAGCGATCATCGTGTGCTTTAAATTCAAACCCGCCAAAAACCCAGTCAACTCTACCCACATCTCAACCAGCTCAGAGTGCATCGATAACACCCACACCCACTGGACCTGTTTATCCTCCATCTACAGGGAAGTCCATGCCTCAGTCTAAAGAAGAAGACCCCAATGAAGATTGGTGTGCTGTTTGTCAGAATGGTGGAGATTTATTATGTTGTGACAAATGTCCAAAAGTTTTCCATTTAAAGTGTCATGTACCAGAACTCAGTCAGTTCCCATGGTAGGTATTAAAATAATGATATTGTATTGGTTAGCAGAATTAGAAAGATATAAAGGATCTAACACCGATATGAGGGCAAGACGGAAAAATCTTGGACACCCAAGGGAAAGATTTCTGGTCTCCAACGAGGCTCTGCCGAGTTGGAGATCAATAGAAATCTTTCCTGCGGGTGTCTGAGATTTTTCCGTCTTGCCCTCTTACCGGTGTTTGATTCTTTTTCTCACTAATTTAACATTCCGGAATTACAATCTTGCATTCCAGAATTACAATCTTGACCGGAAGTTAAAAACACAAATATGAAGTTTATGAAAACACAAGATAAAAACACACAAATAAGTGTTTGTTGCATTCAACATTATTGTAAATAGAGTTTCGTTATAATAAAACAATTATTGCCTGCACTTGCGGTGAACATCATTATTGGTTTAAACGATTTTATTGATACAATGACATTTTGCGAAATGTAACATTTTTACGGGAAAAGTAGCGTGAAATTCTTATCTCACCCACAGGTTGAATTGAAACAAGGATATTTCACACGGCTAAAAATAGGAACTGTGCTGTCTCATTAGTGAGAAAAATGGCAAACATATTTCTAAAGTTAGGAGAGCAGCAATTGATCTACATTTTAATTAGTTTTGTACAACTCAAACTCTAATGCTTCAAAGGTACAGTACAGTCCGAGACATAGCGTGATATATCTTTTGGTCTGTCTAATATATTTACTTATTTTGATATGCTTGTTGGGTGATATTAACACTCTAAATGTAAAAGAAAATTTGAAGATATTTTTAATAGAACAAAGGATATATATCCAAATCACCAAGATGTGTGATAGGTCTAGCACAATGATTTATCACCAGTGTCCCAGCTACCTATACTAGAGGGGCACAGTGCCCCTCTGTCCTTCAGAAGAAAATGGAAAATAACTTGTCTTAATGCCTGAATTATCTTAAAACCCTGTATATAGTTTTATCTGCATTGAAATGCTATTAGAAGCCAAGAAATAAAATAGCATAACCATTATTTCACCCAAAATATATAAAGTATGCCCTTTTGATTCAGCTAAAATGTGCAAAAGTGCTCTCTTTTCTATTATTGTGCCCCTCTGCCCAAATTTTGTAGCTGGAACACTGATCATGCTATGTTTCTGACTGTATTATGCTTTGCAATCTACAGCTATTTGGACAAGCTCTCTACCCAATACACCATCTATGCACTCTAAGTTATATTAGTTTATTGAAACTTTGATATTGAGTCTGGTTTTCTGATTAATGTTATGACTGAAAATGGCTGCAGTCATTTATGATATTTTGTAAATGACTTTATAATATGTAGGTGTACTAATTAATAATACTCTGGATACTGGAAGTGTTACATCGGAGGTCATTGGTTAATATAACAAACTTTATCTTTACTTTTCTGAAATTATAGAAATATATTCGCGCTTGGAAAGATCCAATTCATTGTTATTAAGAGTTTGATTTGGAATTAAATAAAAATATGATTGTGTTAAAGAATTAGTATTTATTATTTTTCGTACCAATACATTATATAAATTGAATGTTATATTCTACAATTATTTTGTTCACATGAAAATGACAAGGTCAATATATTTTCAGGTAATATCAGGACATCCAAATTTTGCATGGTACAACACTTTCTGTATTTGTTTTATATTTTTTAGAAACACAGCTCATCTCTCAGCTAGGGAAAATATCATGTTTTCAAGAGCACACTTGGTCATTTCTTTCATGTACCTGTTTCTTATTTAAAAACAGTTGTTCATTTCATTTTTTTTGCCCCTGGAAACCACCACCTACATGGTATATTGTTACTTGTGAACTCTTCTGGTCTAAAGGACCATATGACCTATTGTCATCACTAGTCCTTCTTCATCACCGTCTGTGGTGTTGAATAGTGTCATCAAATGTTACCATCTTCTGAAACCACAGGTCAAATGGAAAAACCGGTCTCCTCGGGAGACCTCCACCAATAAAACTGGCCACTACAATATAGCTGAAATATTGTTGAAAGTGGCGTTAAACACCATAGACCAACCAAATGGAAAGAAATTTTACACGAATGTTCCTTTGGTGTGCCTCTTCAGAATGTTCCTTTGGTGTGCCTCTTCAGAGTGTTCCTTTGGTGTGCCTCTTCAGAATGTTCCTTTGGTGTGCCTCTTCAGAATGTTCCTTTGGTGTGCCTCTTCAGAATGTTCCTTTGGTGTGCCTCTTCAGAATGTTCCTTTGGTGTGCCTCTTCAGAATGTTCCTTTGGTGTGCCTCTTCAGAATGTTCCTTTGGTGTGCCTCTTCAGAATGTTCCTTTGGTGTGCCTCTTCAGAATTTGTGATTTTGGTGACTGTTCAAAATGCAACATTGGTGATATTGGTGTAAAGCTTCCAGGAACAATTAATAATAAGTCTTGTTTGAAAACTACTTAAATTTTACATGGAGTAAATAATCATTGGATGATTCCTTGCAAAGTGTGTTTTTGTGTCAATAGGGAACCTAAGTTGGTCACTGATACGGGGAAAAGTTTAACATAAGACCTAAAGGGGAAAATGATTTAAAACCTTTTTTTTTTCTTTGGAAACCATTTAAAAAGAAACTGCTGGAATGTTCCTTAATTAAAGTGTGCAGATAAGAATTTCAAGATGTCTACAAAACAGAGAACTTTGATCAGAATCCACAATGAACATAAAAGATCATTGAATAATAAATTAATAATTTGAGAAATACTGCCCGTGTGTGCTCTAGTTAGAATCTTTATTTTCTATAACTAATACCGTGATAGCTCATTAACAATTAACATGCTTATTAACATTTGCTTGAACATTTTTGCAATGTGTTGATGAACATTGCAAAATGTCCTTGCAAAAACTTGGCTTGCTTACAGGAGAAACTAACATCAGTTTTTAACACCATTTTTATTTAGCAAGATAAAGATGGTGAAACATTTGTTTTCCAGTGGAGAATGGCAGTGTACACTCTGTAAAAAAAAAGAAGAAATGGTCATGAAAGAGAAAGAAAACAAAGAATTTTCTTACATTCCTGGCACTAAACGGAAAGCTCCTACTGGTCTTACAGATCATGAACGTAAAGTAAGTTTTTGTCATTGTCTGATGTTATGTACACAGGAATGATTTATTTCAGTTATTTAACTGATTTCATTGATTTTCAGATATTATCCCCTCGCCAACGAAGTTGTGAGGGGATATAGTAACGCTACCGTCCATCCGTAACATCCTTGTGAACACTCTAGAATCAACATCCTTCAATGGATTTTGACCAAACTTGGTACACACTTAGTCCTTAAGAGAATCTGGATACCTATTGATTTTCAATGTCATATGTCAAAGGTCAAGGTCACCAGCTCAAATTTTTTATCGTGTAAAATCTTTGTGAACACTAGAATCAACATCCTTCAATGGATTTTGACCAAACTTGGTACATACTTAGTCCATAGGAGAATCTGTAACCCTATCGATTATCAAGTTCAAAGGTCAAGGTCACAGGGTCTAATTTTTATCCTGTATCATCCTTGTGAACACTCTAGAATCAACATCTTTCAGTGGATTTTGACCAAACTTGGTACATACGTAGTCCTTAAGAAAATCTGGAACCCTATCGATTTTCAAGTTCAAAGGTCAAGATCACAGGGTCTAATTTTTTCTTGCATAACATCCTTGTGAACACTAGAATCAACATCTTTCAATGGATTTTGACCAAACTTGGTGCATACTTAGTCCTTAAGAAAATCTGGAACACTATCGATTTTCAAGGTCAATGGGTCAAATTTTTACCAGTAACATCCTTGTGAATACTCTAGAATCAACATCCTTCAATGGATTTTGACCAAACTTTATGCATAGTTATCCCCTCGCCAACAAAGTTGCGAAGGGGATATAGTAACGCTACTGTCCGTCCTTCCGTAACATGGTTCAATGGATTTCAACCCAACTTGGTACTCAAGTAATACTAACAAAGATCTGGCACCCTATTGATTTTCAAGGTCAAAGGTCAAGGTCACAGTTGAACTTTGAATTGTTTTGGGGTTTAGCGGCGAGGGGATACGCCACACTTTGCGTTACCCTTGTATTATATTCTAACCAGAATCATTCTTGTGTATAGGACTGCTTCAATGAAATGCTTTTTCTTCAGATTTTTTAAATCAAGATTTGAGCAAGCATTATTTAGCAGAGTTGCAGAGTTTGCGAATATCGTCGGTCCTGACTGCCAAAATACCATAAGGTCTGATATTTCAGCGTCTTGAGCTGGTCCGATTGTCTGACTGTTCGTCTCACGAAAAAGTCTGTTGTGGTGCGTTAAGAAATAGTTGGTTATTGGTTAGATCATAATTGAACTGGTTTCCGATCTTTCGCTATCATGTTTTATAGCACCGTAACTTTCTAACAGATACCAGTTCAATTGATGGCAGCGTGGCCGATTCGTTTCTCGACTGGTGCAAGGCCAGGGAAACAGACGTGTGCTCCCGATTTAAACAGAGAGGACACAAAAAGAAAGAATGATAGGCAATTCTATGAAAAGGAAAAGTGCCCGGAACGGAAATTTCAAAACAATTGACAAGAAAACCGGGAATTGTCCAGAAGTAGAATGACAGTGATGAGGAAGATGATATATATTGAATTTGTATTTGAACAGACAGAGACAGAAAACTGTTTCTATATATATAACAAAATATGCTGCAGAAGAATAAAATATTATACAAATGCTGGTTGCTGTTGAAGTTCCAGTTTCACCACAGGGCCTTGTCACTATCCACGTAAATATATTATCAATGCATGAACAGTCACAAGGTCACTGTTTATGCATTGATAGTATATTTATGTGGATAGTGACAAAGCCCTGTGGTTTCATCCTAATAATGAATATGGCCTAATAGTCTTTTGTTGTTAAAAGTTTCACAAATTGTAGGACCACCAACTTTTTTGTGGGACTGGCAGAAATTTGCATTCTGTCAGTCCTATGCAGGGGTGTGGAATTACCATGCCCGACTCGTCCTGGCTATCTTGTCCGGGGACAAGTAAAAATCAACAAATAAAGATAATTTCTAATTAAAATACTCTGGGAAGACAATTCCTCAAATGCTATTATATCGTAAATATTGACGGTTATTTAGATAAATGTTGTTTTTTTATTTTATTGGAAACGATCACATTAGTGTTCCGAAAGCAGCTAAAAATAACCAGAATTGTACAAGTTCTAAGTTGAGTATTACGACCCGATTGCAATGATAATTGTACTGCATTTACTTAACGATAACCGGGACCGTGTAACAGGTTTTTACTGGAGTTCCAAATGTGACGTTTCCTTGCTTGACCATAGCTTTTCATAAAGAAACAGGGCCTTACATCCGTGAACGTATAATAAATCGGGTTGCAGTCGTTACAATGGACAAATATTTGATAATAAAAAAAAAAAGACTGGGAATGATTCTGGCCACAATGAACATCACGAGAAAGTTAAATGCAAAACTCTAGCGGAAAAACACCCCAAGTGGCTAGCCGATTTCTCATGTTTACTGATGGTGTCTCATATTGAAATACCTGCAGAATATACTCTGATTTTGCTGACAAGAAATCATTAATGTTTATTGGCAAAATCATGGACAGAATGGATACCTATTGAGGCTATTCCCACCAGTCATCTGCAAAGTATGAAGACACCACTAAAACTAAATACTAGTACATGACTGTTTTGATTGATAAATCCATTGTCAAGGTTAATCAAAATGAACTTCATTGATATGAGATTTTTTTTCAACACAGCTTATTCTGTATCTCAGGGATGCAAATTAACTATTTTTTCCCAGTAGCCAGCTGGGCTACTGACTTCTAATTTCTAGGGAGGGGCCCAGCTAAATTTTTAAGGGCCCAGTTTTATTTTTCAGTCGATGAAAAAGAAAAATCAAAACATTCGGACATGAATGAATAATTATTCATTTTAAAAACCCATTTAATCAGGTAATATAGGCTTTTTAAATACTTGTAGCAGTATGAATTTTTATCTTCGTCTGTCTTCCTCTTTTGTGGAGGTTTTATATAAGCCAGTGATAAACTCCCACATTTTCTAAACAGGAATTAACTACCTACTTATAATTTAAACTCTTAAAGGGGAATGGGTACGCAAAAAAGGTTTCCAGAGATGTTAAATTAATTTGTGTGATAGATCCAGCAATAATAAAATTTAATCAGGTCTTGTCCTGATCTGACCTAAAAAAAAAATTGTTAGGAATGCATTTTTTGTGATGTCAAACTTGTCTATAATGACGTTTGATGGCAATTTAGTAAGCAGTCTTTATGTAACTGTCAGTCGGCATATATATAATGCACAGTATAGGTATCCAGTTGATGTAATGAATACAGTATATGTAAATATCTGTGTTTACTTATTCCTTTTACTGTATGCTGTATATTATTATATGTGTGCAGATATTGTATTTTAATATATTGGTTTTTTATACGGTTTGCAAAACCGTATTTACTTGTCGCCTTCCGGCCATTTTTGTTTGTTTACATGACAACCGTCATGATCTTATCACCTGTCGAGACATAAGATGGCTCATCAAAATATAGATCTGGTGCTTGTTAGATAACACTACACTTTGAATGTTACTACTTTTGCAGATTTTAAGATAACTTATCGTGTCTCAAATGGTAAATGTTTAACTATGACAAATTGTCAGGAGGATTAAAATGCCGATATTTATATTGTTTCTCTTGCTTGTATTATTACGCTAGTTTTCATTCATAAAAATTAACGACTTGTCCTACATTCAATTTTACGATAAATCTAGTTGTGTATGTTCCGTTTTCATATTTTTTTTGACATTGTATAATAATGCTTGATTTTTGTAGCGCTTTGAGTATCAATTATTGTGTAAATAAAGTATTTATGTCGTTTCCTTTTAATGGGATTCCCCTTATAAGCTCATTAATTATTTCCCGCCATATACGACCGAAGTACGACAGTAAACGAAATAGTTCACAGTGATCGTGCGAAAATTTATGGAATCGGTTCTAATTAGTTTAATTTTGAGAACAGAATCAGCATAACAGAAATAATGAAAAACGTGGCATTGACGTAGGACGCTCTTTAAGCCGTTACTAAGATGCGAACAGTTACTGGCGTAGTAATTTAATCTATTATTTTTGCGTGGGTTTGTTGACAAACATTAATNACTGGGCGACCGCAAAGTAATATTTGATCGCCCAGCTGAAATTTTACTCGCCCTGGGCGAACCGTTAATTTGCATCCCTGTATCTAATAACAACCAGCTATTCTCTGACTGCATATTCCTATTTGAAATCCAAATTCAAAATGGCCTTCATTTGGGCAGTGATCACTTAGGCAGGGATGTTTGTGTTAACTTTATTAAAACTATATTTCAAATTTTACGCAATGATGTAATAGACAATATAAACAAGTTCAATTTAGCAACTGTGTTTATAAGTATCAAATGTTTGTACAAAAAACAGGACAAGTAGGATTTTGTCCGGACAAGTAACTTTTTTCAGATGACTTGCCCGGGGACAAGTAGAACATTTCAATATTTCCACACCCCTGCTATGTCTTGACAGAAAATTTGAGGTATTCACGAACTCTGGAGTTGCCGGGAAGATGGTACTCTTCTTTATTTCTTTTGAATTTGCACATAGCCATAAATTTTTTCCAGTTGCACTTAGGAATTATTACAATTTCTTGTGGTTCTAGATAAAAAGGAGCTGTTGTTGTCATGATCGTATGGTAGTTTGATTTATAACTACCTACGATATCAGTGCTTATCACCACTAACGTTGAGAGTTTGAACCCTACTCATGTGAAGTGTACTCAATACAACATTATGTGATCAAGTTTGATAGTGACTTGCAGCAGGTCGGTGCTTTTCACTGGGTACTCTGGTTTCCTCCACCAATAAAACTGACTGCCACAATATAAGTGAAATATTGTTGAAAGGGGAGTTAAAACACCATAACCCCAACCTCCTTTATAAGGATGCGATGGTTTGTGCAATAATATGGTATATACAACATTTAATATATTTTTTTCAGACTTGTGAGAGAATATTATTAGAGTTATATACACATGAGAAAAGTACAGTATTCCATGAACCTGTCAGTAAGGCTGTAAGTAAACATGTATATAATCAGTGTTCTCCATTGCTGGTTATTGCCGGCTTCGCCGACCAGCTATAATTCTCTTCCGACCGTCATTCATTTTTCAAAGCTGGTCGGAAAATTAACATCGTTTTCCCAACTTGTGTATTGATTCCAATTAAAATCCTGTGTTGCATTTCATGTGGCCCTTATGTTACAATTGTCAGAATGTTTTAATCGACATGTCTTTAAATGTATATGGGATCGACAATGATTTTGTGAGTTGTTTTCATTGCCGCCGACTGAAAAAAAATATGACTGACACAGGCTTTTGAATTTCATAGTTATAGATAAGTGCAAATCAGTGTTATTTTATTGAATTTGAAAATTAAGAAAAGCATTTGAAATTACTTTATGAGCATGTGTATTAGCAATTTCCATCGATATATATTAAATTTGTTTTTATGTTTTACAAATATTTAATCTCCATTTTATTTTAAATTTTTTGCACAACTAAAAAAAGAATAATAAAGTTTGTTTTTCTCATAAAATGACAGATCGACTCGTACTTGTAAAATTACTTCAACATGTTCGATCTTTAATTACCCTTATCTCGGATAGAATTAGAAACCACTCATAATTGTGTCACAAAATGAATCCTTACCCTGTGGCAAATGTACAGTTAACTTATGCTTAATTGTTTAAAGAAAGATGATCAAATATGTTAATTGAAGGCTGTTATAATGTAAAAGAGAAATGTTTATACAGCACTTAAAAGTGTGTCACCATTAGTGTATGGTTTGGAAGTAATTTTTGTTATTGGAAAGACAACATCGAGGAACAGACTGACTAGCACCATATTACAAGGATTAATGATGGTTTCAATGAATCATGGACCGGATGACTCAGAATTTGATTTCAGGACAGCCATGAACATTTGGGGGAAACTTAGAAAGAGACATACAAAAAAATGTATCTTGGTTAAAAAAGCAAAGGAATCAACAGAAAAATAAAAAACTTTTGAAAAAAATTGTGATGAAATAAATCTCTTTTGCTAAGGAAAATTACAAGAGAAAGAAGAATTAAGAGAGACATGTTGAAAAGAAAAGAAAATTGCTGTAGCAAGTAGTAGCATAAAATTGGAAATATAAAGTATTCTTTGTATTATTTTTGTCGCGATTACAAGTACTTATGCGCAACGGCGAAAAAATGAAAACACACTATAAAAGTAAGCAACAAAAAACAACCACATATCACTGAGCAAAAATGGAGTTCACTGATAATGAAGAAAAACATTTTTTAACAGGGATGGTCAATGTACTATACAAAATGAACAACCACCACTCGGCTTAAACCATTAAACACAAACAAGACCATTACATGGCATTCGAAATCCAGGTCCTGACTAGGGACAGGCACAACGATGTGGCAGGATTAAACCAGTTAAATGTAAAACATACATCATTCCATGTGTAGTACAGCTGAAGTATTCAATATTACTTATCAATATCAAGACACAAGCAGGATCACTGACATCATATATGTTACAAATAAAAAAAATCCTTGCATTTGTCGAGTTTTGCTCTCATTATATGGTCCATTATCATTGCATATTATGGATGTCATTTTATTTCAAGTATTATCAAAAAGTTATCAAACACATTTTTTTTAACATGTATACTGTAGAAATATTAAAATCCAAAAATGTATTTAATGATGACAAAAAATAATAAATGTACTTTTATTTCCTGAAATAATTTAGCAGATTGAATTTTCAAGAAAATATTTTTTTTTTATTTATGTAGACTTGTAGGAAGCTGATATATATGTGATACAATTATTTTTAGCAGATACCTAGAATTTGTTTCAGGCAGCTAGATTCTGACTACAATATCATGAGAGCTACTAAATTAATATAGAATACTGAAGGAGCAATAACAAATGGACAATCCAGAGAAACTGGCAACATAGGCATGAAGAAAAAGAAAACAAAAACACAATACAAGATGTGTTGGAAACCACTGTCTGTAAACAAACACAAATAACATAGATAAGATATGAGCCCTCCTACAAACCACTGTCTGTAAACAAACACAAATAACATAGATAAGATATGAGCCCTCCTACAAACCACTGTCTGTAAACAAACACAAATAACATAGATAAGATATGAGCCCTCCTACAAACAACTGTCTGTAAACAAACACAAATAACATAGATAAGATATGAGCCCTCCTACAAACAACTGTCTGTAAACAAACACAAATAACATAGATAAGATATGAGCCCTCCTACAAACAACTGGAGGTAAAGACAAACCAAACATCGTTTTATGTGAAAATCGTAACAGACATCACAAATCGAAACTCAGAACATAGACACATAATAGACAAAAAGACACTAAATTCTGCATGATCAATTTCAACTAAAACTTTCAGATTAATTGTATATTGAATCAGGACAACCAATTTTTTTCTTAATTTCTATTTTCAACCACTTTGATTGATTGATTGTATGTATTATAAGTATTTAATAACCGTATTACCGTTTGTCTCTTCTTCTTTTTTTTCAGGTGCCAAATTATTACAAAATAATAACAAACCCAATTGATTTCTCCAAAATAAAAGTCAAACTTCAGAGACAGAATTTTAATCATTATGATACTATAGAAGACTTTATAGCAGATGTGAAGCTAGTTTTCCAGAACTGTGCTACATATAATTCTGTAAGTAACTCTCCTACAGTGTTGAACAAAAATATGTTTCTATTGATTTTCATTGAAAATGTGATATAGAGAGAGTTATTTTCCTTTTTTGCAATTTTTGTTAGTTTGTCTCATTTTATATTTTATATTTCCCAAGTTTATTCAAGGTGAAAGTACAATCCTTGTAGCATACTGATAATACTGCATATAACTAGGATTATTTATTTAATTAACACACCTTAGGATCATCGTTTTTGTTTCCTCTGGTGTCAGATCTGCCAGATCATCTGGTCAAATTATCTTCAACATTCATGAATACGATGATAGTACATTGAAACTTTGTTTTAGGAGAATTCTAGACAATTCAGTGTATCCAGCGTGGGCCCACTATTCTGTAAAACAGTAAGGAACAAAATGATTCATTGAAATGGGACTTTGAAGTTTTAATAAATTGCTTTTATTGTGCCTTGTGGGATTGTTAGCTTTCCAGAGACCTGTTCATTTCAGTATAAATGTACAGATTCAGTTTTTATTATGCTCATACTATATATATATATATATATGAAATACTGTTAATGTTGACGTTAAACATCAATCAAGTTAATCAATGTTTCAGAAATTAATTACATTATTGTCTTTATACAGAAGTATTTATTTTTGGAGTAAATACCTTTTGACATCTCAATTAGTATTTTTTACAAAAATTTGGAAAAAAATTATTGAACTGAAATTACTATTCTGACATGACTTGCATACTTAATTTAGAAAAAAAAATACACTCTTAATATTTGTAATATACAATTATTGACCTTTTTTTAGGTTAATATAAGGATCTATCGTCCAAGATATATGCTATTTACCGGGACTGAAGCCGACTTAAATATCATATATCTTGGAACGATGCATCCTTATATTAATCGAAATGAAAGTCTGTAATTGTTTTATTATATGAAACTGTTATTAATGTCCTCTGGGTCATGTTTTATAAATTGGCATTAAAATGTGTTTTCTTTTGTAAATTTCAATGGTAACAAGAAAGATTTATGAATACTGCTAAGATTAATTTAGATCATTCCAGAGGAGCCTTTGGAACGTTATATTAGCCTCATGTGACGCTAATATTAAAAGTAGGGGTTTTCCGATTTTAGAGTCACGTGAGGTTAATATAACGTTCCAAAGGCTCCTCTGGAACGATCTAAATTTTGTTTTGTGGAATTGAAGGCTTAGACAGTATTCATTAAGTTATATCAAGAAAAATTCTCATTCTTTAAGCCAATCAGATAAAAGACATATTTATAGTCATATAATAAAACTGATAGTCTTATATGCCAAACAGGTAAGAGCAATTTAAAAATGAATCTTTGCATTATTTCTGAATTGGTGTCTTGGGGGCTATTCCATTTAAATTTACCTTTGGAGGGGAACACCACTATTTTAAACTACCTTATTATGCCTATAAAACAAATTTCATTATAAATACAGTGTAGCAAGCTGAATATTCCATATCTACATATTGAGATAATAATATGTTCTCTCCGACCTCTGGGATATATGACATAGTCGTGATTGTATGAACAATACATTATTCATGTTATTTTCCTCGATTTTTTGTTAAATAATTTCTGAAAGCAATATCTTATAATTACGGTCACTTTCTGTAATTTTGAATAGCTATTTGTTTTTCATTGCTTGTGCCGTCATACTCATTTAATCATTTGATAAATTTAGTTGTAAGATGCACACATTTGTAATTTAGATTATCAAATTCAGGCCTCGACATTAACGTTTGTCCGATTGTCCGGTACCAGTGAAAACTGACGTCGGACAAGTAGATCTTGTATGACGGTTGTCCGACGGGACAAGTGAAAAAATGACTGTCCTACCTGTTGAAGGTTATTTTCTATGATAAAAATGTGTTGCTTTATCATTTTTACAAGCATGAACTTCGTAAATAATTATTTTAATGTGTTTAAAAATATCGGTTTCCATTGAAGTACAGTGTACACTATCGCTAATTATTACGGTGAACCAAGAGACATTCCGAAACAACATTTTGGC
>MJUT01017040.1:179715-209522 GCA_002080005.1 Gigantidas platifrons | reverse complement strand
CCATACCACATATTAAGTTTATATCTTATGTAGTTTCAGAGAAATGTGTAATTCTCAAAATATGTCCTTTTTCTATAAAAAAAAAACCATGATTTTACCAGAAAAAAACAATAGATTAATCTGAATTTCGAACTCGATCTAAATAATAGTGTAATAATGCTTCCTACCAAAAATTACGTTGATCGGACAACAACTAAGAGTGCTATCGCGTTAACGAAGATAATTCTCATAATATGTACTTTTTCTATAAAAAACCATGATTTTACTAGAAAAAAACAATAGAATAATCTGAATTTCGAACTCGCTCTAAATAATAGTGTAATGATGCTTCCTACCAAAAATTATGTTGATCGGCCAAAAACTAAGAGCGCTATCGCGTTAACGAAGATATCCATACGCCCGCCCACCCGCCTTTCGCCAAAACATAAGCCGACTGCAACTTCGTTGCAACTCGGCTAAAAAATTGCAATGATGTTGTCATCCAAAACATGTGTGGTTTTCCTTGTCCGTTGTTAAAGATTCTTGGATACCCGACCTCTGCATAAAACTTTTGTTCATATTGATTTGTACTATTACGTGAAATATTGATGTTTATTTGCCATAGCCTTTTCTACTGAACCTTAATTTTCATTGTACATTTGTATTATATTGTGTTGTGCTGTATACCATCAACCTCTTTGGGTTAAAATTGTGCATAATGTCCTTAATATTGACCTAATGTTGTTGGTTGTAGGTTTCTGTAATTGTTATGCTGGTTATACGGGTGACGACTGTCGTGTTAACATGAAGGCGCCACCAGATATAGTTACAGAACCTTCAGATACCTCACTTTGCAGCTCCACAGCAAGTTCTTGTAAATATGCTTCGGTCTTTGGTGAAAACTTTTATGAATCTGCAAACCTTCGTTGTCTCGTTGAGACTGCTGAGGTAAATAATAATTTAAGTTATTAATTGTGATCTTTTATTTTGAACAAATAATGTTATCTTTCCATAAATTGTAGATATCTCCCTTGATGGCTTTAGATTGGATGCTAAACAACACAAGGGGGCTCGGGTGGCTCAATGAGTTAGGTCGTTGGATCTAACAACTCATGTAAACCTATCACCAATACAGCGTGTGTTCGTGCCCTGCTTTGTAATTTACAAAAAAGAGTGCACTTTACTCACAGCCACAAGTGATAAAGTTTACCAGTTCCTTGCACATGGTCGCTCGTTCTCTCTGGGTACTCCGGCTTCACAGTGCATAGCCATAACGGGTTCTTTTGGATGAAATGGATTCTTTCGGAATCGCGGAACGGATCATTTCGGATCATTTCGAAGAAGTGGACGTATGTGCTCTGATTATTTCTCTGTTTTACAACTAAAAATTCCCTAAGTCTGTCAGGGAACGGTACGAAGGAACTTCTCAATTATCCGTTTTATCAAGTGATTTGTGCGGGGAAGTTAAAGCTGTCGTTTTCATTGACTTTTAACGAACAAACACAATTTTTTTCCCTACAATTCGTAGTTGAGCATGTTGTTTTCACCGATATAAAACAACTTAATGACACATCTGGTTCAAATGTCGCTTTTTAGATATAAAATTGATAATTTGAAAGTGTTAACTTGCTATCGGGTGTAATTTTGCATAACTACTATTATATTTAACAAAAATGTAAATACACTTGAGAAACGGACACTTAATGATCACTGCACCGGATTATTTGGGATGTTATCGATCAATAGAGTACAGGTGTTCTTTTCTTTTTAGAGTAATGAATTCCACACCGTACAACCACATTGTATCATTTTGATCAACTGCCGATTGATACGATCAAAATTGGTTGTTTACAACAAGAGAAGTGGATCAGCAGGGTTAAGACATTCGATATTTTATGCCTTTTCTTTCGGAGTTATGAATTGATTTGTGCGGGCAAAGGATGATTATATGTTTCTTTATAAAAACTATTATTTGTTTTCTTATATCATTGACATTTCGGTGGACTCTTAACCACATTTTTACAAATAATCATGTCAAAATTTAACGTTATGAACTTTCATCATTTATTTTACAAAACTTCGTACTTCCCAAGTTATGATTCAACATCAATATTAAAGCTTTATCCATTACCTTCTGCTTCTTCTTCTGCCATATGATTGCCTCCTTCATCATATTGAAGATTATGCAATTTTGATTTTTGTGCGGCATGCCCAATGAATAGTGTGGCCAAAATTTAAATCAGTTTCATTTAGATGATAATAAATAATAAAAGAATTGAATTTACAATTAAAACTATATACAGTTGTCACTGTCTGAACTATAGGGACACGATCCTTGCTTTAAAGGCCTCAGGTGTGTCCATCTCAACAATGTCTGGGGCTAGTAGGTTCCAGTCTCGCACTGTTTTTGGAAAGAATGACATTTTCCAGGTGTCAATACGAGACGATGGTATCTGGAATGACCTGTTGTGAGCTTGTCTGGTTTTTCGGTCTGGTGGAATTAGCCTATTTTCCTTGTTGATGGCTACAAGTTCTCTGTCGATTTTATACAGCATCACAAGTCTAGCGTCCTTTCTTCTGTTTGCAAGTGGTCTCCATTTTTAGACTGTGTATGGTGTTGCTTACACTGTATCTATTTCTGTGATTGTTTGCTACATATCTAGCCGCTCTTCTCTGTACTGCCTCCACCTTGTTTATATCAGTTTGTGTATATGGGTCCCAGACTGTACTAGCATATTCCACTAGTGGACGTACAAGAGTGAAATAGGCTTGTTCTTTTATCCTGATTGATGGGATTTTTAGGTTTCTGCGCAGGAAGCCAAGAGTTTTATTTGCTTTCATGGTTATAGAATTTATGTGCTGGTCCCATTGTAATTTGATTGTGAATGTGAGACCTAAATATTTGGCAGATGTAACTAACTCTAGCGTATGCCCGTGGAGTTGGTATTTGGCATCAATTGTTTTCATTTTGTTGGTTACTCTGAGTACTGTGCATTTATCAGGGTGAAATTGCATGCACCATTCATTTTCCCATTGTCCCAGCTTGTCTAGATCTTTTTTGTAGAGTTTCAGCATCGTTGTTCTGATATATGAAACATTATCCTAATTTCAACAGTTTTTGTGTAATTCACTCTTATTCAACGGCACGTGTGACAAAAATGATCCGATCAACGTTCGATGCATGATACCTTCAAAAGCAGACTTTGCTTCAGTGATAATCGTTATATTCCTGACTTTGTACAGATATTTTCAATTGAAAATGGTATGGCAAAACCAAGTTTTACAGTGCAAAATCGGGCTAATCGCCATCACGGCTATATTTGTTTGCCTCAATTTAATACAATTAATTTCAACCCCATGTTATCCTACATAAGCTCCAACCGAATGTAAAAGATTTACATTAACGCACAAACAATTAATTATTGATTGCCATAACTCCTAAAATAAGTTTTTGCTAACTGAAAGTTTTGAATACTTAAATAAGCGTTTGGAAATGGCAGTTTTGCCATCTTAATCGAATCACAAAATACAGCTTTTGATAATAGCATAATGTTAACGCTGCTTTTGACCGTATCATTAAGTGAAATGCATCGGACGTTGATCGGATCACTTTTGTCTTACATGCAGTTGAATAAGAGTGAATCTGTCTGCTTCTCTTTGGTTTATGTAGCCATAAACTGGAACGCTTTCTGCTCTTTCTGTAAAGAAAAGAGAATAATCATGAAGTGTCCTGTGCCATTATGATCCGAAAATAGTCCGGTGCCAGAAATGACCAATTCATAAAGAATCCGTTACCTGATGTTTTTTTCTGTTAAATTAATTTATGTTATAATTAGAAATAAGTCCCAATGTAAAGAAAATGTATTATGAATCAGCTATGTATATATAATTTTAGAAATAAAGTGTAAATAAGTAACAAACTATCGATATGAAAAAATACGAAGTCAACGGGTGTTGTTTTGTGCGCACTTTGTAGAATATATGAGAGGAATTTATACAGCTGTAAAGGAAAAGTGGTCTGTCGGTAAACTTAGAAGTTCCGTGGAATACTTAGATTGTTTTAATTACCTTTCCTGTTCCATCACTATCGTCTCATTCGCATTGTCATCCATTTCATGTTGAAAAAAAATCCGAAATGATCCGTTTCTTGGTCCGAAAGAACCCGTTTCATCCAAAAGAATCCGTTATGGCTATGCACCGTGGGCTTCCTCCACCACTAAAACTGGTCGCCATGATATAGCTGAAATATTGTTGAATGTTGCGTTAAAACACCAAAAATCTAAATCTATCATTAAATAACACTAAAGAACATTTTCATTTCAGCTTATAGTGGAAATAATGTTTATATACATAATGTAATAATATTAAAGCAAATGTGTGTTTACAGTTATTATGTNTGTGTGTTATAAATGGAGTGTGTTATGCTGGCATGAGTTCCCAATGTTCCACCAATACAGAATAGTTTACTGATAATAAGAACTACCTCTAACTAAATTATTTTGTATTACAGTCTGATGTGTGTGTTATAAATGGAGTGTGTTATGCTGGCACGAGTTCCCAATGTTCCACTAATACAGACTCGTCTACTGATAGTAAGCTGTGGATAATTGGTCTGGTAATTGGAGTGCTCCTGTGTGTTATAATTGTAATACTGTTGATCAAGAATTGTAGAAAAACAAGGTAAGTTATGGTATTTAATGCCACTTTCAACAATATTTCAGTTATATTGTGGTTGTAAATTTTATTGATGGAGGAAACTTGAGTGCCATTAGCAAACCACCGACCTGTCGCAAGTCACTGACAAACTTTTTTACATAATGTTGCATCGAGTACACCTCGCATGTGAGGGTTTGAACTCACAACATTAGTGGTTATAGGCACTGACTGCACAGGGTTTTAAAATTAATATCATATATTCATATATAAAAAAACATTCGGCTGACCTGAATTTAACTTAATATACTAGTTCACAATAAATGTTTGAAGATACCAAAGGTTTTATCAGAAGCTGCAATTCAAACAAACCTTGAAGGGCAGATGATATAAGGGAGCAACCAATTGATTTTTATGGGGGGTGGGGGGCTAGGATCAAATATATTGCCCTGGATTTTTTTTTTAGTTGTAATTTCTGACCTGACTTTTTATTTTTCACTCTATCCTGTCCTAGATTTAACCAATTGCTCATCCTGGATTTTTTTTACCATAGATTCTCGTCCTGCCTTTTTATTTCAAATTTGATCCGAGCCTCCCCCTCCCCCCCCCATTATACAAATCAAATGGTTGCTTCCTAATGGCCAAATGGCAAAGGACAGAAAAACAATGGTTGATAAAATACTACACAGGAAACTAAACATTGAGCCACATGAACTGCACTATAAAATGTGGGATGAACTTAGATGCTCTAAAATGGCAGGTAGTTCCTACTTATGGTATATGCATAAAGGCGAAGTCATATATGAAGCAGAATATGCTAATCCTTTGAAAGCATTTTTTTGGAGATCTTTCACACAGAATTGTTGTCAACATTATCTTATAATATCATATAAGAAAAGTTTGAGGATACCAACGGGGTAATCAGAAGCCGGGGGTAATTAGAAGCCGGGGGTAATCAGAAGCTGGGGTAATAAGAAGCTGGGGGTAATCAGAGGCCGGGGGTAATCAGAAGCCGAAAATCACAGGTCAGACAATACAATTGATAAAATTACATGTAGTATGTGAAATGAAAACAGTATGCTTTGCTCTCAGTATAAAGGTCCAGACTTTTGGACAAAACTAGGACAAAGTGACACAAGAAAACATTGGAGTTAATTTTTTTATTTATTTAAAAACAAACTTAAATATATCAGATAATTGTTTCATATTTTAGGCCTGCTACCCCACTCCATGGTAGATCCAATGATGAGCTACAATATACTTCCCCTTTTGGACCATGCGAACAATTTTCCAGACCATCAAGCGCACATTCACCTACCGAAATTGATGTTCAACCTATGTATTCAAGGACACCAGCAAACGAACGTGACAATAATCTTACGTAGACTTGAATGTATTCTATATGCATTTCTGTATGGTATATTTACTATGTTGGACTTTAAACAAGACAATTGTATTTTTATAATATTGAACAGTGCTCTATTCACTCAAGGACAGATCATTTAATTATTAGGGGCTATGTTTTTCCTCTGAACCAAAAAAATGTTCTTACCTGCTGTGCAAAAAAAAAATCAGTTCATTACTGTTCTTTTACACTAAAAATCATAATTTTATTTTTAAATTTTACCAAAATTTCTCTTTTAAAACTGCAGGGCTATATTATCTATATTATTTTTTGCATCTTTCGGGTCAATTTTCTATCTGTAACATTTGGCTTCACAATTGAATATATATATATATATAGGTTCCCCGCCCCCTAAATTTAAATGGTTGATCCCCTAGATCCCCTATATATACAATGCATAATATTTAGCAACATTGCATATACTAAAAAAAAATCCTTGTTACTAAAAAAAACTATATCAGTTAAGATTGTGATAGATTCCTTGTGATAAATTTCCCATATAATTGTTGATGTCCACAGAAAATAACTTATGTTTTAGAATGAAAAAAAATTTGTACTTTGTTAATAATCTTGAATAAGAAATCTTGAGATTCGTTTTTTGCTAATAATCTTGAATAAGAAATCTTGAGAATCGTTTTTTGCTAATAATCTTGAATAAGAAATCTTGAGATTTGTTTTTTTTTGCTAGTAATCTTGAATAAGACATCTTGAGATTCGTTTTTTGCTAATAATCTTGAATGAGAAATCTTGAAATTCTTTTTTTGCTAATAATCTTGAATAAGAAATCTTCAGATTCGTTTTTTTGCTAATAATCGTGAATAAGAAATCTTGAGATTCGTTTTTTGCTAATAATCTTGAATAGGAAATTTTGAGATTCGTTTTTTGCTAATAATCTTGAATAAGAAATTTTGAGATTCGTTTTTTGCTAATAATCTTGAATAAGAAATCTTGAGATTGGTTTTTGCTAATAATCTTGAATAAGAAATCTTGAGGTTCGTTTTTTGCTAATAATCTTGAATAAGAAGTCTTGAAAATCGTTTTTCCATTCCATTTCCATATTTTATATTACTACATTTAAAAAGGGTTTATTAGTTGAGTATTTCAACCATCGAAATGTAGAATTTGAAACGACAATTTTTAAAACAATCACATATTACTGTTATTGGTACAATGTACATATTGCCTGTCGTATCAAAAATATTTGGGTATCTCTGTGATATCTTTTTTTATATATTTATTTTGTATTGCTCAGAAATAATATAATTTTCTTATATTCTATAAGACTATTTGAATTATTTTTATTCATATTGATATTTGAATGTCACGGTGATGTGTATTATTTACGTGAAATGACAGTAAGCACACGATAATGAATAATGTTGTGAGAGACACGTATTGAGATTGTTAAATACCGTCCATTCAACAATTTATTTCAGTCTCCTTACTTAGATACGCCCCTTTCATGACTGTTTTCCAATAATGCGCTATGATATAGCTGAAATACTTCTTAAGTTGGCATTAAGCACCAATCAATCAATCAATGATGCAATAACAAGAGGGCTGTATAAAAAAATGCATAGTAACCGTTTGGATAGTGCTAACACACGAAAGCAAACTGTATGAAAACATGAAGATTGTCTTTGGTTCAATCGGTGATTAAATATTGATGACTGTAAATTTCCTCTAGCAAATATTCTAGGTAGAAATTATAAGGAACTAAGCCCATATCGTCTGATTCCCTATTCATTAAAATTCGGAAAATGTACATATCATGTATTGTGTTAATAACTGATGATTGAATTATCCAGAACAGACGGTGTGACATCACTACCTTTGGCAATATGGTAGCTGCCTACCCAGTGGGAAACTTATAATATTTTAATTTGATTGATTATTGGTGTTTAACGTCCGACTGACCTATTCAGGTATTGCGGACAGATTACTTTTCTTTCTGCTAGCCTTTATCTTATATCTTTCATCCCGTTGTTGTGTGGGTGTCGGTGGTCTATCACCAAGGTCTGTGTCTCCAGTATAGTCTGGGTGGAGATCTATTAGTGATGGGTCGTCTGGATCGAATGACTCTGAGAAAGACACCGATCCGTCTTTAAATTATATCTTATAGAATAGCTTACCTCTGATGTACGGACTTTGTACAGATGTATATTTTCTCCAGAGTTTCTGAGATTCTTCTGCGTTCAGATATTTCTGTGATTGTAGTTGTAGTCTGGGTCGATCGCTCCCTTCTTTGTGTTACTGTAGGTGGTTGGTGTTTTAATATTTTATTTTATTTCAACATACCAAATAAATAGCTTTCTGTGATTTTTTTTAACAGTAAAATGTGTTTTATTATTTTTTTTAATTTGTAATTAAGTTTTTATATCATTACATTATGATTTGATTTCCTTTTCTTTATTGAATTTCGTTCTTTGCAAAATGTTATGGTTTGATACCATACATGTGATAATTCATGCCAAAAATTTGTAAACTTGTCACTTCAAAATGGACAATGTCAGAGGTACACCACTTATCGTTACATGTATTTAATATAGGTCAACAAATTATATATTGTTAACATTTATTGTTTAATTTGATATAAAACATCATATTAAGTGCATTGTTTTAATATTGAAATTTGTATATATGTGTTTCAATTCCGTTTTTTTATTGGGTTTTGTTTTTGTTTTTGTTTTTTTGCAGTGTAAAATAATGGATTATGATAGTTGTCCAAATATAGACTCTCTTGTCTGCTACCAGGGGATTACATATAGATTCTCCTACAGTTGCCTGTGGGTTACGATATTTCTCCACTCAAGAGAGTTAAATTAAATATTTTAACCACAAGCCGTCAGGCGAGTGGTTAAAATTTTTAATTTAACTCTCGAGAGAGGAAACATATCATAACCCACATGGGCAACTGAAGGAGAATTTGTTTCTCCCATTATTTAACACGAACTTTATTTCAAAATTTGAAATTAATGCGTTTGAAATTAATGCGGGGAAAGGCACGAGACATTTTAATCCTCTAGGGGATTACATATAGATTCTCCTTCAGTTGCCCGTGGGCTACGATATTTCTCCAAGCGAGAGAGTTAAATTAAAAATTTTAACCACCAGCCGTAAAATTCTTAATTTAACTCTCGAGAGTGGAGAAATATCGTAACCCACATGGGCAACTGAAGGAGAATTTGTTTCTCCCATTATTTAACACGAACTTTATTTCAAAAGCCGTCAAATGAGTCAAATGCGGGGAAAGGCACGAGCCATTTTAATCCTCTAGAGGATTACATATTTTTCCACCACTGGTTCAGCAGGGTTAAAACGACGTCATAATGGGAAAAAGATTTTTCCACCACTGGTTCAGCAGGGTTAAAACGCCGTAATAATGGGAGAAAATATGTCTCCACTCCAGATTGTAAAATTTGAAGATATAACTATCGGGTGTGGGAAAATATCGAAATTAACCAAGCTCGAACTTTAAAATCTTACAAAATTTAACCATCAATAGTGCAGAAATATCCTAATCCACTAGTAGCAGAATGAGAATCTGTTTCTCCTATGACCAAAATATCAAACATATGTTTAAGTTGTTAATGTTTCTCGTTAATGACCGTCAAAATGAAATTCGCTGGAATTCTCTTGCAGAAATTTAACCATATATGTGAATAAAAAATATTACTAAAATTTAAATAATTTTAAAAAAAATGAACATTTTTTTTAACCAACTAGTTAAACAAGTATAGGAAAAAATACTATAGACATGTACCTTACTGCAAATACTTAGATCATTGGCCATATATCCTGTTATAAAACAGAATTCTCGTTTTGTGATTCAAGTATTTCTAAAGATGCTAAAGATGAATTTACTTTTTTAATAATATGATTTATGTGTTCAGTCAAAGAAAATGTTGCATCAACGAAAACACCAAGGACCTTTTCACACTGACTTTCATTGATTTGATGGCCATTGATAGATATATCAAATATTTCATCAGATGAGGTACAAAGTTTCTGTATTGAACCAATACACATGGTCTTGTTTTTGATACATTTAAAATCATTCTATTTTCGCAACACCGGTGCGAAATATCTTCTAATACTGTATTAAGTGTTTTGCTTATACAAAGCTTGTTTTTCCCAGTCGCCGATATAGTACTATCATCAGCAAAAAGATCAGTGTTATGATTTGGGTTATATAAAGGTAGGTCATTAATAAAAAAATAATAATATAGGGCCTAAAACTGTCCTTTGAGGTACGCCCGATTTCACTTGTTGTAAATCGGAAAATGTATTTGAAATAGAAATAATCTGTCTTCCGTCGTTCAAATAAGAAGAACACCACTGTAGCGAAGTGTAAGAAAATTTATATTTCTGCAATTTTTGAAGGAGCAATTCATGATCAAGAAGAACAAAAGTTTTTGCAAGATCTAGAAATACCGCCCCAATTAATTCACCGTTATCAACGGCTTTTAACCACCTATCAATCATAAATGTTAATGCCGCTTGGCAGGAATGATTTAAACGAAAACCTGACTGCAGTAAATAAAGTAAATTGTATTTATTTAGGAAATTCATCAAATGATTCTTCACATATCTTTCAAGGATTTTTTATGCTAATGGTAAAATTGCAATAGGTCTGTAATTAGAGACATCATTTCGAGAACCTTTGTTTTTAAAAACTGGATTTGCTTTAGCCAATTTGAAAATAGAGGGGAAATTTGATTTTCTAATGCTTAAATCAAAAATATGGCATAAAGGAGTGGAAATAAGATGAGATGACATTTTTAGAAATTTAGCACTTATATTGTCATTACCTGTTGCTTTTGATATATCTAGAGTCGCTAACTGTTGAAGTACAAATTGGCTTGACACTAGTGGGATAGTAAAAACGATATTTACCGGAATACGGCCCGAGATATAATTATCAAGTTTTTCGGTATAAGTGATATTAGTGTCGGGATTAAGATCCATATGTTCAGTTATATTTACAAAATGATTATTGAAGATATCTGCAATATATTTTGGATTCATAATATGCTCACCATCACAGTCATTTAAAGTCATAGCAGTACCATGATTTTCACAACCACTGACCTTATGTAAGTGTTTCCATAATTTATTACTTTTCCCCTTCATATTTGCTATTATATTAGTATAATATTTTTGTTTGGATGTTTCGACAAGGTATTTAACATTGTTTCTCCACAACCTATAATTACACATATCTTCTTTCGTATGATAAAAATCACGTTTCCTTATACTTTCTCTAATTTCATCATTCATCCACTCATTTTGTTGCAAATATTTCACCCGCCTTTTAATAATCGGGGCATGATGATTTAAAACTTCAGTAAACATATTTAGAAAAGCAAGAAGCGCTTCATCAGGATCGTCAATTTCTAGCATACTGTCAAATGAACACTTAGATAAATGTTCAATAAAATCACTTTCTTTAAAAAATTTCATAGATCGTGAAATTGCTTTTTCTTTTTCAACTCTCTTTTGTGAGAAATACAAATCGGATAGTGATCACTGATCGAATATTTGGGAACTGAAATGTAATCAATATTTTCTGGCTGATTGCTGTAAACATGGTCTATTAATGTGCACGAAGTTTGTGTAACTCTTGTAGGATCAGAAACTATCTGAGACATATTAAAAATATTTTTGAGATGTGTCCACTTTAACGGAATTTTAGCTAACATTAAATCAATGTTACAATCACCCAAAATAATAAATTCCTTGTCTTCAGTATCTACTTTTAACAGCATCGTTTCAAACTTAGTAACCCATTCCGCACGACTGTTAGGTGGCCTATATATATGTGACCAATTAAAAGGGGTTGTCGATAATTATTGACTAGTACGATCCAAATCGCTTCTATTTCTTGCATTTCTAAGTCATTACATCGGATTGTATTTAATTCCTTTGATGGATATATTAAAAGTCCTCCCCCCAATTTACCTACTATGTCCCTTCTATGAATAGTATAACCCTGTAAATTAATTTCTTTATTCTTGACAGAATCCTACGATGAAATAAGTTAACTGAAAAAGATATGTATTTTTAGAATTATTATAGAGGGCCGGCCCATCAACAAATTGTATCATTGTGTTACCTGGGTGCATTTGTAAATAGAAATTTGATCGTTCGATGTCATTGAGACCCCAAAAACTAGTCACGCATGAAAAATAGCATGTATTGGGATACTTAATTGTAGATACTTTAAATACTTTTATAACAATGGTTATTATTCATTTAACTATGTATTTGGAAAGATGTATTTTGATTGTAGGAATATCGATTATATTAATTGGCAAGTTAATTTGTACATTTTACTCATTCATTAAGTGTTTTCATGGATATTGTTATTAGTAGAAAATATTATTTGACATTTTTAATTTTAAAATTTGTGTCCCGTACCGACTGACTGGGATGCGGATATCACGGTTGTATTCCGTGTAGTTCCAATTATTCACTTAGACATGCGTCTACAACGTCAACACTATATCTGATTCATTTACAAATGAGGGCCCGTGTGGCTCAGTGAGTTAGGTAGTTGGATTACCTAACAACTCATACAAGCCTATCACCAATACGGCGTGGGTTCGCGCCTGGCTTTGTAAATTACAAAAAAGGTGCACTCGACTCGCAGCCACAAGTGATCAAGTTTACCAGTTGCTTGCCCATGATCGGTGGTTCTCTCCGGGTACTCCGGCTTACTGCTCCGCTAAAACTGGTCGCCATGATATTGCTGGAAGTGGCGTTAAACACCAAAAATCAAATCAAATCAAATTATTTACAAATATCGCAGGTGACAGAATTTTGAATTTTTTAAAAGAAATTTGTTTATATACTAAAATATAGTTAGATAACATACGTTCTAAATATATGTTTTTTTTTTTCCTTTTTTAATGTTTCTTTCATTTGTACATATAACCGGATTGTTTTATAGACAAGTATCTTTCATTTCTAAGGGTCTTGAAGGTGTATAAGGCAATATAGTATATAATTTGTTCACGCCACGATATAGCTAAGATATTTATTAAGTTGGCGTTAAACACTAATCAATCAGTCATATTATTTATTTTTGTATATTATTCACTGTATGCAAAGGCTAACAGAAATAAAGATTTACTTACATAACTAACGATATGTATTTGATATTGCATGTCATTTACCTCCAAAATGTTCATTAAAATTTGCATGCTGCTTCAGATTAATAGAAGGTTTGACTTGACTCTGTAGAATTTCCTATTTTTAAGCTGTCTCATACAACATTAGTGATGGGTTTTTTTGTTTTTTTTTAATTTGCTGAAATCATAATTTTGTTATTTTAGATAAAAAAAATGTCAATTACATTTTATTTAAAGTTATCATTGTAGCCATATACAATGTACCAAAAAGCCCTACTTCAACTTAATGATGGTATGAAATATAAAAGAAAAACATTTTTAATTAGTGATGTGAATGTCGTGATTTTTTTTTTTTGGAAGGGAAATATTGTCTTCAATGGAATATTCGTTATAAGATAAATTTATAATGGATATATTGTAATACCTAAATTTATTTTTCAAATAAAAAAAAAGGTAGGGCGTTTCTGATACTATTTGTTCTCTTTTTCCAAAATTTGTTTCCCAACAATTTCTAATGGCCTATTTTCACATAAAAAAGTTTATGAAGACCAAATAAATATAGCGTTGCCTCTTCCGTTGCCAAGGTATAGAACGAATTTGTTGTTCCTATGCTTACCACGGGGAGGTGGAAGTGTACAAAATGGGCTGTCAGAATTGACCAAGCAAATGCAGGGGTTCAACGTAACACATGTAAATTATATATACAGTACATAATATACAGAATAAGACAAAATAATGCACTGCAAAGTTATTTAATTGGTTGGTGTTCCCTTAATATTAAAGAATAGGTAATAAATAATAACAAAATGTATATTCCAGAAAAAAGGAAGGAATACAAAAAATAACTTGAAGACTATAAAAATGAGTAGTACAGTTATTAAAACAAATAAACATAATTATTTATAAATCATAAATAGACTAATTAATTAAATTAAAACTATGTTGATAATGGCAAAGAATGGGCAAAAACTGTGTATCAGGAATCAGGATTTAAATGGTATTATGAATATATAGACAGAATATCACGAAATTAAATATTATATATCAAGTACTTTGTTTAAATATTATCTATTTGTTTAAACAAAAATACAACTGTATACATGTATTGGTCTGTTGACGGTTTCCATGACTCAGTCCACAGAATTTCCCACCGCTTCCCCTGGTTATGGGTTGGGGTTATACTCTCGATGGTGTTTGACATGTCCAGATAATACTCAGGATCACTGAGGGATGAACTTCATTGGAAGAAGAAGAAAAACAAGAAGACCGCCACACTCCCTGTTTTAGAAAAAAAAAAGTATACGCATAGTAAACGCAACATATTCCACTATTTTTCTTTCCTACCCAACTCACCATACATTTCTAGTCACAATCAAAAATACCGTTTATCGTACGATGAAACAAGTCTACTGCAAAAATGTGATACCACAAGATGTATTTTTAGAATCATTTTAGATGGCTGGCCCATCAACAAATTGCATTATTTTGTTAAATGAACTGTGCTCCTCTTCTCGCCGACTTGTTCCTTTATTCGTATGAAGCAGACTTCATACAGGGGCTTCTCAAGAAAAACGGAAAAAAATCTAGCCCGATCTTTTAATTTCACGTTCCGCTATATAAATGATGTCCTTTCACTAAATAATTCTTGGTTTGGTGATTTCGTTGATCGCATCTATCCCATTGAACTTGAAGTGAAGGATTCCACAGATACAGATATGTCTGCTTCATACCTTGATCTACACCTCGAAATTGACAGTGAGAGGCGGTTAAGAACGAAACTGTACGACAAAAGAGATGACTTCAAGCTTCCCATTGTGAATTTTTCCATTTATATGCCACAACATTCCAGCAGCACCTGCATATGGAGTATATATCTCTCAGTTGATACGATATTCCAGAGCTTGTGGCTCCTATCAGGATCTCCCCGATAACTGCCAACAAGGAAGCTACTGTATCAAGGGTTACTCTTGGTTAAGTTGAAATCATCACTTCGAAAATTTTACGGTCGCCACCATGACTTGGTCGACCGCTATGGTGTACATTGTATCTGTGTCACAAATGACCACGGATATGTTGCACATCGGAATTCCCGGTCCTTTCCTCATGCATGACTTATCACCGGGTTTGTAATCAGATTAACACTACGGGTGCCACTAGTGGAGCAGTAACTGCCTACCCTTCCGCAACACCTGAGTTAACCCCCGATTTTTAGTGGGGTTCGTGTTACTCAATCTTTAGTTTTATGTGTATTTTGTAGATCATTGTTTGACCTTTTGTCTTTCTTCCTTTTGGCCATTGTGTTTTCTGTTCTTCTTCGAATTACGGGCTCTGATTACCCCTTTGGTATCTTCAATCTCTTACCAATTAAGGCGAAACGGGAATGCATCTGTTGAAGTAGGAGTGAAAGTTCACCTCAATTGGTTTCATTACCAGTAGTCTGGGGAACAGGGTCAAGAATTGTGAAGGCTGAGACATGCATGAATACATGCTTTGACCTTTATTCTAAGATAACCTGAAAATCATTACGTGTATTTTAAAATTTTCGGAAAATTGAATACTTCCAATATAATATATCGTGTTCAGTTGTTTGATGTGAAAGGTGTTTGTTCATTTTGTGGTGGAATAGTTGAACATCATTGCTTAAACTCTCTTTTCACAACTAAATCTTTTGTAATATTGAAATACAAGTTAGATTTTATTTTCTCTCGGAAATTTCTGATGTTCATTTAGAATACAATTTCTTGCTCTTATGCTAAAATAACTACATTTTTGAATTGTATATGAAGTAGCTATTTCGAAGAAAACTTAATATTTTTTTTTTAAATAGTTAAACAAACCAAACAAATCAAAATAGTCCAATTTCTGAGAGAAAATAAAAGATTTCAGACAGTAAAAAATGAAGGATAAAACATACCACTATCATAACATATGCAAAATGGAAAATCGCAGAAACAAAGTTAAAATCGATATCTCTAACACACATATATACATAATCATTCAATTACCTGGCTTGCTACATGCATTTCAATAAAAAGTGGCGGAGTTTAACTATTTATATGATCCAAATCATCCCTCTTCTTATAAAGAACTCCGAGTACTAATCTAAAAAATGTATTCATAAAATATTTATTCTTCCTGACATAGAAGTGATCATATTACATGTAACGTTTGAAAAATTGTGAACGTTGTGAAATATAAACTCCATACGCGAGAGCAATCAGAATATTATTATCAAGGTATCGAAAATTGATAATGGCAAAACTGAAGTCGTCTTATTCTGGTAGAAAGATACTATTGGTATCAAATTGAAATGAGGCAAAGGAAGATGTTTCTGAGGTATCCGTTGTCTTCATATCTTAGGGGTATATTAATGGAATCCAGTTAGAATTGACAGGATATCGTCCAAACAATTTCTATATAGTTAGATGATATTTCGACATTTTTTGGAAAATGTCAATATGGCCTAAAATAGTAATATAACATGCCAGGGGACTCTAAAATTAAACATACACTCAAGATAACTTTTTTTTCAATTAAAAAAAATCCTGGACCCAAGTGCCTGTGTATTTTACATGTAAGAAGAGGACTTTATTTCAATAAAATATCATTACATTACGATATATCTATAACGATTCCGGGGACAGTGTAGTGGATTAAATACCTTGCTGTTACTCCATTATTTTACAATTCATGAAGACATTTTAATTGCATAATGCCAGACCTTTAAATTGAAATATAAATATAATGATCAATTAAGTAAACATAAAATCGTCCTATACAGAGTCTGTAAAGAAGGACACTCTTTTTTAATCAGATCAATATGGCGATGGAATTCTGCTTGAAAATAAACAATACAGTGTATTGATATAAAACAAAATAGTAATACAGACCATTGTATTTTGTGTTCATGCTTAAACAAATGGAAATAATATATTAAGGTTGATATCAGATTAACTAATTGATTAGACTCAGTACCTATATTAGAAAGAATCAAATATATTAACCCCTAAAGCTTTTAAGTGATGAGATAGCAGGACCAACTTAATGGTTGTTTTATTGTTAGTTTATTGATAGTTACAGTCAACCCTTCCCATGCGGTCACCCCTATCAAGCAGTCAACTGTATTAAAAAGTCATCTTTTTCCTGTCTTGTCATAGAAAATTTCATGTGAATTGAACCTCTAATAAGAGGTTATCTGTCTTATAAGGCCACTTTTTCTTTGTCCTAAATATGACCTCTTAATACAGGTTTGACTGTATATTGAAGGACAGTACAGGCCGTGATTGTATGGTAGTAAGATTTTTATCTATATATCTATGACATAGGACGCCTATATATCATTTTTGGGTTCGATTACCACAACTTGACAAGGCGCCCAACACTATATTATAAAAAATATCAATTATGTGCGTCATATAAATTGATTTCTGCGGGAATTGTGCAATGATGTACGGCAGACATGCGGTTTTCTCTGGAAACTCTGGTTTCTTGATAAAAAAACGGAAATAAAAGCATTAAAAGACATATTACCCATAATCCAGAGATGGGTTAATTATTGTTTATTGTCGTATAAATAAAATTTCAGCAAACATCGGGGCGACAAAAAGTTGACAAACACTAATTTGTAATGTAGACACTGTGATGTATGAACGGGGGTCTTGACAATGTGATTTACGGTTGGCTGTTTTTGCTTGCTGCAAGTAATCGGAAGGATTGGTGGCCACTCACAAAAGCAGAACCTCAATAATTGCAATTGCAAATTGATCTAAACTTGTACGTAATGTAGCATACTTATTAGGAGAAATTGAGGGCCCGGGTGGTTCAATGAGTTAGGTAGTTTGATTACTTAACAACTCATACAAGCCTATCACCAATATGGCGTGGGTTCGCGCCCGGCGTTGTAAATATCAAAATGGGTGCACTCGACTCGCAGCCGCAAGTGGTAATGTTTACCAGTTGCATGCCCATGGTCAGTGGTCTCTCCATGTACTCCGGCTTCTTCTACCACTAAAACTGGTCGCCATGATATAGCTGGATTATTGTTGAAAGTGGTGTTAAAACACCAAAAATCAAAAAATCAATCGGACAAATTGTACCAAGCAACGCAGAAACTGCATCATATTTCTATATAAGTGTTCTAAGGTGCAGCTATTTTATCTATTGTGCATCAAACCATGCAGATAAAATATGCATAACCTTCCTATTGTTTATATAATACATGTTACAGTCGAATGAAGGTTATTTAAAGTATCAAACATGTTGAAACATTTTCTACAGTTTATATGAAATGACAATTACTTAGTAAATGAAAATCAAAAGAAATACCACACTACCGGGATAGTGCCAATTTCTAAAGATGATAATCTGGTTCAGCTTTGTTTGACATAGAAACACAATGAGAACAGTTTCAAACCTGCAAGATTGCATTTTTAATTTAAGATGAGTAATTGGGAAGTCCATCAGGTGTTCGGTATTCGCGCGTACCAAAAGATTAATAGCACGATTATAAGGCTAAACTAGTACAACGTTAAAGTTCATATTTAACCTAGGATACTAATACATAATCAACTTTACGAACAATGGTGTAGCGTCAGAGAAATGTATTTTGGTCAATATAGACCTTATTATTTCTTTTGTACATACGCATGCTTTACGATACGACTAGCTAACGTTCAAAAGATGATCGTGACTTTATTTCACAATACATCTTTATAAAAACATATAAAGTAAACAAATAATACATAAAGGAACTGACAAATTAATCTTAATCATTAGGTCCGGGTGGCTCAATGAGTTAGGTCGTTGAATCTAACAACTCATACAAGGCTATCACCAATACGGCGTGGGTTCGCCCCCAGCTTTGTAAATTACAAAAAAAGGTGCACTCTACTCGAAACCGCAAGTGATAACGTTTACCAGTTGCTTGCCTAGGGTCGGTGGTTCTCTCCGGGTACCCCGGCTTCCTCCACCACTAAAACTGGTCGCCATGATATAGCTGAAATATTGCTGAAAGTGGCGTTAAAACTAAAATTCAAATTCATTCATAAAAGAACTGAGTATACACAGAGCTTAAATTTCATCTGTATGTTATGCATTACTCGACAATCCAGTAGCGTAGCTAGAGGGGGCGAGAGGGCGATCCACCCAGGGTGGCACTTTTTTTCAAAATCAAAAAATCAATCGGGGAATTTGTACAAAGCGACGCAGAAACTACATCATATTTGTATATAATAGTGTTCTAAGGTGCAGTTATTTATCTATTTTGCATCACACCTTGCAGATAAAATATACATAACCTTCCTATTTATTATATAATAACTGTTACAGTCGAATGAAGGTTATTTAAAGTTTCTAACATGTTGAAACATTTTCTACAGTTTATATGAAATGAGAATTACTTAGTAAATGAAAATAAAAAAACAATATCACACTACCGTATGGAACGCCATAGCTCTCTTAGGTGACATGATTTATTAAATGCTGTCGGAATTTAATTATATGCTGTGGTTCTGTTATTATATGCTGTGGTTTTATTATTATATGCTGTGGGTATTTAATTATGTGCTGTGGGTTTATTATCATATGCTGTGGTTCTGTTATTATATGCTGTGGGTATTTAATTATATGGTGTGGTTTTATTATTATATGCTGTGGTTCTATTATTATATGCTGTATTTCTATTATTATATTCAGTGGTTTTGTTATTATATGCTGTGGTTCCGTCATTATGTGCATTATTCGTTTTGATCATTTCAATTAATTCTCTAAACAACAAAAATGGCGGCATATCAGTTGTTTTCGATTGAAAAAGTCTTGGAACATTTAAATCTACAAATGTTTTGTGATGGATTCAAAGCTGAAAAAATAACTCCAGACATAGTATGCAAATTGTCAGCACATGAAATGGAAGCTTTAGGCATCTCAAGTAGGGCAGACATGATGAGACTAAGAACTGAGTGTGTCAAATACGGAACTGATAAGCCGACAAGAGTACATGCTCACTGTGGTTCTCCTGTCTATGACATTCCAAAATCAGTACTGGATAACTTGCTTGAAAATGAATGTATATTGTCTTACATTTCGAAACTGCTATCAGTATTTGAAAGCACTATTTACCGAACAATGACTCAGTTTGGATTAAGCAAAATGAATTTTTCACAAATTAGCGCCACATTTTTATTGAAATACATGTACCAATCCAGGAAAGTGAGCGGTCATGTACACGTGTGTCAGGGGGTATTGATTTTTGACTCTACGATTTTTTATTGGATTTTGAAACTGTTCCGACAGCGAGTTTTTGTTTCCGTTTTATATGTATCCACACATAATTACATTTGTGGGACGTATGCATGTTTGTGTGTTGTGTGTTGTGTTTTTTTTTGGTGGTTTTTTGTAATGTTGTTTTAATGTATTTGGATTTCGTTTCGCATAAACATTTTTTATTATGTTTTTTCGATAGTTACGAATGTAAATTCTAACTTCAGTTTAGAATATAACCTACTTTTTCTACCAATCAGATTTCGAGAAGTGACCCATTAAGTGCCACACTTAATCATTAAGTTTTTCAAAGTGACGTAGCTAAAATAGACGTCAGGTGACTGCTTTGATTGACAACTGCTGCTAAAAAAATAAACATTATGTACTTTCGAGACAACTTTAATATTACACATATCTGGTGGTCAAAACAATATTCAGTGAGCTTTACGAAGCAAATAATGAAAAAAATCCATTTTTAAATTTCCATGTCCATTTTTTTATCACCTTTTACGATCACAATTCTCCTTACTTTGCCAGTCACTTCAATTTTAAGCTTGTAACTCACCGTACGACACAGGCGCTGAAAACCGGTTATTGTGTTGAACCTCTTCAAGTATGAGCTGTTGTGTGGGGATGTCAAGTAGTTGAGACAAAGATATATTTTCGTTTTCGTCATTCAACACATCCTCCATCATGCCGTGGTAAAATTCGTACCGCGCGCTTTCCAGCAGACGTCTAGGGTGCGTCGTAAGAAATGTCTGGAACATTGAACCAATGAAAAAGTAGGTTACATTCTAAGTCAGTTAGTATATATTAAGTAAAATTTGAATGGTTAAGAAGGGACTCGTTCGCTTGTGCTCGCTCCGCCCCTTCTTAACCATTAAATTTGTACTTAATATATGCTAACTATTACATGGTCGTCATATGTTAGAAATGGTCACCAAATAAAATCTATGTTCGTTTCATTATAGTAATACGTTTTGTATAAAGATTTGTTTCCTGTGTTGATTAACGTGTCATGGTGTCCTATTTACAATGCAAATGTTAACACTTTCCAGTGACATTTTGAATGACCTGGGCTAAATTCAGGTTGTATGATTTTTTTTTTTTTTTGATGTGGTGGTGCTGTGAGAGCTTAATGTTGTTCGAATTTTGCTTTTATTTTGTTATTTTCATTTTGTTTATGTTTCACTGGTGTTATTGTGTGTATTCCCGGATTGTCAAGTTTTTGTGCAATTCCTTCTAACTGATATTTTGTACTTAAATATGTTGACCAGGACTGGGTAGCACAAATAACTGGAAATTTACATGAAATTAATATACACTTAAAGTTTAATTGACACTTTAATTTAATTAAGTCTAGTGCAACTAAGTCCAGATTGGTAAAATAAATTAATGAATAAAGTTTTATTTAGAGTCGATACAGAATCAACAATAACACTTTATTTATTTATTTATTTATTTATTTATTTATTTATTTATTTATTTATTTATTTATTTATTTATTTCTAATTACAGAGGTTGGTCCTTCGACTGTTCCATCAACACCGTCATGGGATATAAATGATCCTTGTGTCTTTTCCAATCTCGGGTATTCCAACTTTTTAAATGGTAGCTACATAAATACAGTATCATACACACTCCAAGCTGGAGAACCAGATAATGTTGATTCATGTACCCTTACACAAGGGTGGTACACCTAAACAAGTTTACAGAAAATAACAACAGAAGTCCCCCTACCTGGAAAGTGTGGTACCATGTCTCCAATATACTTACAAGGTAAACTTATACATGTACAATCAAACCTACCCATGCAGATACCTCTATTAAGCAGCCACCTGTGTTAAAAGGTTACATTTTTCTTGTCCTGTCATGGAAAATTTCATAAAACTGAACCTCTCTTAACAGGTCACCTATCTTATACGGCCACTTTTACTTTGCCAATAGTTGATTAATGTAGATGCACGTATGCTAGATATCACGAGTCACGACGTGTTTCCAGTATAACCTTCATCAGCTCAAAACTAAAATATTTAAAATGTAGATATCACGAGTCACGACGTGTTTCCAGTATAACCTTCATCAGCTCAAAACTAAAATATTTAAAAGCCAAATACTAGTCATTTAAATCTTATTTTCGTTTAGAAAAAGAAAATTGTAGATTTCATGAAGGCGTTAATTTAGCTATTAATCAACAGCTTTTCAAAGAAAAAAAATCACCCCTAAAAGTAGAATCGACCATCACCTGATCACAGGGTGGGTATATAATAGATATCACAGGTAAATTAGTGCTTTCAATTTTAAGGGCTAAAATAAAATAAAATCTGAAAATAATATTGTATCATTTCCAAAACAATACACAACACATTATAACACTATTCAGTTATCAACATTAAGATTCATAATTCTTAAAACTAAGAAAATTTCCATAAAATTCTAACGCTATTACATGTCAAAATCCATTAAATCCTGACAAAAGTTTAACATAGCTTACGGAACACGAAGTTCATCTTATGTAATTTAACGAAAAACACAAAACAGTTAAAAGATATCACAAATTCCATATGATCCACCCCGATACCGTATTCGATAGTTCAACAAACTGATGTACGCAAAACGAAATGTCCATTACAAACAGTTCAAGATACCATGACTTCCGTATGATCCATCCCGATACTGTAATTTATAGTTCAACAAACTGATGTACGCAAAACGAAATGTCCATTCCTCGTCCTGTGAAAATCGGTCATCTGAATTAGTGAATATCATACAGCATCAAGGTAGTATGTTCCATCAGCTAATCTGAAAAACAGGAAAACATAATAAATACTCAAGTTTATGAACATTTGAACATAGTTAACTTCAATATCTAGTTTAAGAGGGTGTGATGTGTGGTGGGATTGCAATGTTATATCTTATTCATTTTCCTCATATAATCAATATTTCATATTGGGCGCTTTGCGCCCTCATGAAATCTACAATTATATTTCGGAAAATTCATAAGATATAACACTGCATGTTCAAAGCTAACACTACTTACCAATTGATAAAACTGCATCTGCATATTGTTGTTTTGTAGGTTGTCTCTGATAAAATCTGCTAAAAGTATTAGCATTGGACCAGTCAACCATATTTAGAATTTCACTGATTGAAATTCCTTTACAGGCTGCTTTACTTGTTGAAGCTCCGCGAGTAGAATGAGCATTGAATGTTGATGTGTTGATGCCCGACAAAGACATAATGTCCTTAATCCAATTAGAAATAGTATTAGGTGTTACACCTTTATGAGGTTTTATAGTAGTACGAATCAATGGATCATATGAAACTGCAGAGTTTCTGAAATCTGCTGTCCTTTTAAGGTATTCTGATAAACAATCAACAACACATATATCTTTATTATGAATATATCTTGAATAAATTAATTCCCTTGGGTTGCAATCTTTTTGTGTTTTGCATAACCCTGGTAACTGGAAAGAAAGTCCCTCATTATTTAGAAGCATGAATCTCTTGTCAAGCCTCGCTATCTCAGAAGATCTTTTTGGGGCTGTAATGGCTAAAAGAGTGACAAGTTTTTTTGATAAGATTTTGAGAGATAATTCACTATGTTTTGGTAAAGATATTAAGTATTTCAAAACAATATCTACATCCCAAATTTCTTTGTATCTTGGGAGAGGAGGATTTCCTTTTAAAATTCTCCTCATAAGATTCTTAATCAAATAATGTTGACCTACAGATAAACTATTGATATGTGGTAGTACTGATAAAATTGCAGATTTGTGTACATTAATGGTGCGGTACTGGAAACCTTCATAAAACATCCAGCTTAAATATTCCACATCAGAAGCTATAGGAGCTGAAAAGGGATCAACTTCCCTTTCCAAACACCAGCTAGCCCACTTACTCCAGGCTGTGTTGTAAGCAGAATTTGTGCCTTTGCTTCAAGATTTGAGCAACAGTTCTTCAGTTTGCTTTGATAAAGCCTTTGTGCGGAGGGATTTCCTAAGACAACCCACCCAACTAGTTGTAACGAATGATTCATTAGGAGGGGATGAGTCTCTCCTCTGGTTGACTGAAGAGTTTGGGGACTTATTGGTAGAAGGACTGGGTTCCGTATTGACATTTCTAACAATGTTGCATACCACCGTTGGGCTGACCATGCTGGGGTCATCAAGACTAATGTTGCTCTCTCAGACATGATTTTCTGTAAGCAGCGAGATATCAGACTGAATGGGGGAAAGACATACCCTTGAAGGGGTCCCCATGATTGGACTAATGCATTTACTGCTACCGCTTCCGGATTCGGGAACCAGCTCATGTAATTTCCAGCTGGGCATTTGTTCGATCTGCAAACAGATCTACTGTGCAGGGGATTGTTTTGTTCATTAATAAATGAAACATGCATGGATTCAACATCCAACTGCTGGAGTCGTGATGGTGTCTGGATTTCCAATCTGCTATTATGTTGTCCTTGCCGGGAATGAACTCTGCATGAGGAGTTATGTTTCTTTACAGACACCATTCCCATATTGCAAGAGCAATTTGATTGCATTCATTTGAGACAGTTCCCCCAATTTTGTTTACATATGTTAAGGCAGTTTTGTTGTCTGTCTGAATTAAGACCTGTATGTCTGACTTGTTGTGCAGAATTGATTTTACTGCATTTTGCATGGCCATCAATTCTAATACATTTATGTGGAAGTGTGATTCTGTTATCAGCCAAGGGCCCCCAATTCTGACATTGTTGAACACTGCACCCCAGTCCTGATTGCTGGCGTCTGTCTGAATGTTTATCGTGAATTGAGGAGCTAACATACTCCTGTCGTTCCAATTGTGCAATTGATTTATCCATCACTGAAGTTCTATTTTCGTTTCTGAAGTCAAATGAACCAGGGAATCGTAATCTAGCGATACCCTTAAATTCTGATTTTTCACCAACTGAAGATGACGATACTGTAGAGGGGCAGGTAAAACCGCTTGAATGGAGGCTGTTAGATTCCCGATTAAAATCGAGAGTTTTCTAACAGATATTGTGTTGTATTCTTGAACTTGTCTGTATAGTTTTTGTATTTTCTGGACTTTTTTTATTGGTACAGAAAGAGTCATTTTTATGGAATTGACCAGAAAATCCAAAAATTACATTTCCTGTGTTGGAATTGTGACAGATTTTTCTAGATTTATCAAAAATCCCAAGCCTTGAAGTTCTTCCAAGGCATTCTCTCAATCCCTTAAAGCCCCTTCTCTGGTCTGATTCATGATCGAGACATCGTCCAGATATATTATCAAACGAATCCCCATTCTGCGCAAATAAGCAACTGGGATTCTTAGAATTTTTGTCAAAAACGTAAGGCGCTAGTGTTATCCCGAATGGAAGGGGACTGAACTGGTACGTTTAGTTCCTCCATTTGAATCTTATAAATTTTTGATGTGGATGAAATATGGGTATGGAAAAATAAGCGTCCTTTAGGTCCAACTTTATCATGTAGTCTCCCTTTTGTAAAGTTTTCTTGATTAGATGGGCTCCCTCCATCTTGAAATGTTGATACCTGAGGTAACCGTTTAAATCCTTTAAGTTTATAACTGATCTCATACCTCCCTCATTTTTTTCTACTAGAAAGAGAGGGCTCAAAAAACCTTCGTGAAAGTTGTCTACCTGAACAATTGCGTTTTTCTCTATCATTGATACAATTTCTTGATCTATCAAAGCAGATGTCTTTTGATTGAAATTCATTTCGAATGGTGTGATCTGAAGTGTTGGAATATCCACAAAATCCAATTTCAAACCAAGTACAGTTTCTAAGATCCAACGATCTTTTGTCAGAAAATTCCAATTCTGATAAAAGTGTTTGATTCTCTCCCACCCCCCTTACAGGTAAGTCTTTTAAAAGAGAAGTGTTCTGTGGAAAAGGAATCTTTGTATGTAATACTTGATTTATTTCCTGCTTTGTCTCTGGCCTCGACCCCTTGACAGTCTCCTGTTGCTGTAATTGGCACCACGGCTGAAGTGGCCCCCAAACTGAGACTGCTGGCTGGTTGAGGGCCCTTACTGAAAAAACAGGTTTCGACTACCATGATCTGCTAGGTAACTGAAAGAACTAGAAGATGTGTTAGACCTAATGCGCTTGTTGTTCTTCTTAAATTTCTTATTAGAATTAGGCAAAAGTTGTAACAGTTCTCTGTTATCCTTGGTCAGTAGTTTTGTGAACTTGTGTCCAAATAGATCAGATTTTAATTTAAATAAGGCCTTTTTTCCCGTATTGTCATTCAGTAGGTCCATACAATCTGGTATGAGTTTACCCAATAGAGACTTGCCGCGGTCTGTCAAATATACATAATGTGCATTGCCAATTAAAACAAGAGAACGTTGCACAATATCAATAACGTCACGTGGATCAATACCACGTTGCTTTTTCTTAAGTTTCTCAGTTTCGTTCCAGAGTATTGTCAATGGATCTGTAGCGTCCATGATACGGGACCCCGTATTGATTATAGTACGTTCCTTCTTATCGGACAAAAAAGTATTAAATTTGCGGCGAAATAACTTTTCATAAAACGGTCAGTAACCTTGGCCTTTAACCCTTTGTGGTTAGGAACCCTAAAGTTTTTAGTAACTTCAATGCGGGTGTCCTTGGAAATACCTTGGTTAGCATATTTAGAGATGTATTTTGATATCTTACGTAGAACAGTGTCTCCCTTGAATATTATACTGTTGCTAGGATCAAAGCATGCATCGGAGTCCGAAGTACTGTCTTCAGAACTACTATTAGAGCTCGACGAGCTACTACTGCCTTCCTGCACATGCTTCCGTTTCTTACCGGAAACACAGGGACTCGGATAACTATTTCTGACAAATGTGCGCTCTCGGGCAATGGCAATCTTGTGTATTTATCAGAAATAGTTATCCGAGTCCCTGTGGTTCGACTAGGTGTAGCTTTCCCTTTAGGTGAATTCAACTGACTTTGAGCCATAACAAGATGTGAAAAAAAGCACACCTGTATGCAATCTCGAGCTAAAATTGAAAGCACTGATTTACCTGTGATATCTATTATATACAGAAACAGGTACATAATGTATGCACACCTGTGATCTGGTGATGGTTGATGGTTGATTCTACTTTTAGGAGTGATTTTTTTCTTTGAAAAGCTGTTGATTAATACCTAAATTGAAGGCTTTGCAATGTTATATCTTATGAATTTTCCGAAATATAATTATAATATTCTACAACAACATATTTGAAGATAAAACCTACATGTAAATTGAAATGTAATACTGTATCGCAGGTTATCTTTTCTTACACATAGACATGTTATTTATATTTTCTTTACTTTGAATATGTTTTTGTAAGTAGGCTTTCAGATTTTGATTGCCATTACATTGTCTGTCCTTCGATTTAAGGATTCTGATAACCCATTTGGTATATTCGGTCTATTCTCATTGTGCAAAATGACAAAAGGGTAAGACACTTGCGACATGGTTAGGGTTATGGTATTTAACGCCACTTTCACCAATATTTCACTTATATCATAACGGCCAGTTTTATTGGTGGAGGAAACCGGCGAAAATCACCAACCTGCGGCAAGTCACTTGACAAGCTTTTTCACATAATGTTGTCTCGAGCCTGAGCGGCATTCAAACTCACAACTTTAATGGTGATAGGCACTGATTGCACAAGTACATTTTGTGTAGTTGCAAATCCAACTACCATACGATCACGACGACGACGTCCCCCACTTCCAAGATTCTCCTCACATTACATATATTACAAAAGATACAACTGAACATTTATAATGCATAAGGGTAATAACAAAATTACCGAACTCCGAAGAATCCTCCAAAGGGAAAGTAAGTCAATACTCATCAGTATATAAACAGACAAAATCAGTTAACAACCGGAAAACTGGGAAAACCGTAGTGACCCTGACTTGGTACAGGCATTTCCAAAGAAATGGTGGGTTGAATCAGATTTTACGGCACAAAACCTCCCGCTTTCATTACGGTTCAGAGGTTCCGGCTGTCACTATCACAGCATTTATAACAATACTGGAACAAAATAGGTAAAATAGTAGTCAACGCAGTTTTAAATTCAGTACTAAATACATGTGTATGCATACAATCCCACATATTTATAATTTTTATACTGCAATCAGTGAGTACATTTACTGTCTATAAAGATATGCGTATAAACCTGTGCTTTATATCTCCACTGGAAGTTTAAAGTTTCGTGGTGCACTGTGTTTTATGAATAGACACTGGTCAAACAGATACCGCGCTGTAGACACACAATCACAATTTAACTAAAAATTGTCGATGGTTTTGCTTGTTTATGTGTAAATGTAGCATTTTTTTCGGCCCATCACATCTCAATGAACACAATATTCAATTGAGTTTGATGAGGTATAATCATCGGATTAACATATCCCAAAGAACACAATGTTTAACTGATTTTGTTGATATAGAGCCTTCGGGACAACCTATCCCAATGAACACAAAAAAATGTTTAGCCGGTTTTGCAGAGGAACGACTTTTGGGTCGATCAACACATCCCAATGGACACAATGTTTAACTGATTTTCGTGAGGTACAATAATAGTTCGAAGATACAAGAGGGGTAATCAGAATCCGTATATCAAAGAAGAACAGACAACACAGTGACCAAAAGAAAAAGCACAAAAGGACAAACAAAGATCTACAAATCATACACATAAAACCAAAGATCCAGTAACACGAACCCCACTAAAAACCGGGTCAACATACAGTATCTTTATGAAAACCATGCTTGACTTATTTTGGTGAATACTCACCAACATACGTACAACCTTCGGGTCAACATATCTGATTGAGCACAACGCTTAACTGATTTTGGGGAGGTACAATCTGCAGGTCAACATATTTCAACGAGCACAATGTTTGACTGATTCTGGTGCGGTACATCCTTCGGGTCAACGTATCCCAATGAACATCATGTTTGACTGATTTTTTGTGATGTACAGCCTTCGGGTCAAGATATCCCAATAAACACAATGTTTGACTGATTTTTTGTGATGTACAGCCTTCGGATCAAGATATTCCGATGAAAACATGCTTGACTGATTTTTGGTGATGTACAACCTTCGGGTCAACATATTCCAATGAACGAAATGCTGAGTTGATTGTGATGAGGTACAACCTGTGGGTCAACATATCCCAATGAGCACAATGTTTGACTGATTTTGGGAGGTACAATCTGCAGGTCAACATATTTCAATAAACACAATGTTTAACTGATTTTGGCGAGGTACAACCTTCGGGTCAACATATTCCAATAAACACAATGCTTGACTGATTTTTTGTGATGTACAGCCATCGGGTCAAGATATCCCAATAAACACAATGTTTGACTGATTT
>MJUT01017040.1:145366-164519 GCA_002080005.1 Gigantidas platifrons | reverse complement strand
CCGGTCATTTACCTACACTATTGAAATATTTTGACGCCAAAATGGAAGTACTAAAGCATATTGTTCAAGAAGTTTTATATTAATCACAAAAGGTTTACATGATATATCGTCAAAGATTTTGATCATGGTAAATGTTATTACATTGTATTTTCTGTCTATAAAACATATTTTATTTTATAGATTGCAATCTTAAATCAACATGTTTTCATAATAACCGACTGATAATAAAAGCCAGGTAATTAAACCTTCCACTAAGGAACACAACTAACTATAAATTGGTAAAATACCTGCTGTTCCAGCATCTAAAGAAAACAAAGCCTTCTCAGCATGCTGCATGAAAAATAATAAATGATCGCTGTAACAAATGTATATAATTATAGAAGAGGAAAGTGGTATCTCAGTAATATATACAATATTGTATCCGGAGGTTTTATCGTCGGAACAAGCACACGTGTATATGCTAATTTTGAAGATACCAAAAGAGTAATCATCAACGTAATTCACAAACCAGACAATACAATAGCTAATAGTAAACAAATACAAACAGACAAATTATCATCGACAAATAATACACAGAAATCGAAAGATAGAGCAATATGAACACCACTAAAACAGGAATCAAATCATGTTCTCCGACAGGGTGGGAAGGTCCGTAGCACCCGTCATAATAAGCTTAATTTTATGAATAATGAAAGGTATATCGGTATCAAACAATTTGATAGAAGTAACGCAACAAACACGCATGATGGAGAACGTATGATGTATTTAGCAAACGTATCCTTACGATGACGGACCAACTCCGTAACAAACACATTTATGAGAGGACATATCATTACAGTTACAGAAATGTTTGTAAGGGGAAATGACGTCGCAGTAACAAACATACCTGTCGGAGGATGTCATTGCAGTAGCAAATATACTTTTGGTAGGAAATATCATCGCAGTATCAAAAAATGTACCATCGCTGTAACAAATATACATACTAGTATGAGAGGATGTAACATCAGAGTATCAAAAATGTTTATAAGAGGAAGAACCATTGCAGTAGCAAAATATATTTGTAGGAGGAAGAATCATTGCAGATATCAACATATTTGTAAAAGGAAGTACCATCGCAGTAGCAAGTATACATTTGAGAGGAAGAACCATTACAGTAGCAAAAATATACGAGAGAGGAAGTAGCATGGCAGTATCAAACATGTCTATAAGAGGAAGAACCATTGCAGTAGCAAAATATATTTACAAAGGGAAGTACCATCGCAGTAACAAATATGCATTTGAGAGGAAGTACCATCGCAGTAGTAAATATGCATTTGAGGGGAAGTATCATCGCAATAACAAATATGCATTTGAGAGGAAGTACCATCGAAATAGCAAAATATATTTAAAGGAAGTGTCAGTGCATTTACAAATTTAAATGTGTATAATATCATGATCTATAAAACGCTATGTAGAAAACTTATGATTGAGCAACACGTATCTGACTAAAAAAACCCAGGGGCGATGTTCTACTTAAATTACATTGTAATAACTACATGTATTTTAATATTTGCATAGGTTTATCTGAATATAACAGTTACGCTTGTTTTTGAAGCCCATGTTTTATTCCGTTATGAAAAGAAATATTGCTATTTATCAATAAAATATGTTTAGATGAACGCTCTACATAGTTACACCTGGGAAAATATATACAAGCTGTAAAGACAAAGGAAATATCGTAACGGTGTGTAAATTAGAAGTCTTACTCTTTATGTTTTCAATTGTCCAATATCCTAGTCTTCCAATCAAAGTATACTATCGTATTTGTACTCTTAGACATATCAGAATCGAAATAAACATGGATGCCAGAATGTGTTTTGAGTTTTAACATGGATTGGCGGATATTAATAAATTTTATCCCTCGCTTCTGTCTCGGGATAAAATACTAATATCCGCCAATCCATGTCAAAACTCCCAACACATTCTGGCTTCCATGATTTATTTCTTAATTAACTTTCATAAAAAAAATCCAATTAAAATTTGATATAAGTTCTTTGAAATGTTTGCTTAAACCACTATACTGACTATGGACACGTTTTTTCTTGCTTTCTTCCTTTTTTAGCAAATCGATATATTTAAAAATGCCTTCGTCAAATAGGAAACATTTAATAAAGCTATTAACTATACTTTATTATAATGAAATATTAGAACACACCCAGATGCTTCGCTTAATATAAAATATACCGTGAAAATTTGGCGATGTTTCTTTTCAGGGGAAGTGGAGGAGGAGATTTTCAACCCCTTTCTACTATGAAAAACATTAACAGGGTCACAACAACATCTTACGATAATAAAAAATGTTCAGTAAACGTTATAAGATGAAAGGAAACCAAAGAGCCAATCGGGAATGAATAACCCAGTGGCATGTCACCAGACACTGCACTGAACGAAGACCAACAAAAATAAAATACAACAATAAAAACTAATGAATCCATCAAATAAAACCTGAGGGTGAGCCTTGATGATCACATATTAGCACAGAGTATTGTTCAACTATTAGCCGGATATATTCTGGGTAGTTTTACCTTTTAGATAAAACGTTGCTATTATATCTGTGATAGTAATCTAATTGTTTCTTTTATTTGCGTTCAAGCGAGGTGTACTCGATACAACATTATGTGATAAAGTTTGTCAGTGACTTGCGGCAGGTCGGTGGTTTTTTCTGAGTGCTGCTATTTCTTCAACCAATAACTATAACTGAAATAGTGTTGAAAGTGGTGTTAAACACCATAATCCTAACCTTAACCCATCCTTTATTTGCCTAAAGACTGGTAGATTATTTGGCTTTCAAATATTTTGGATCTGGGCGTACCCGATGAAGATGATTCCAATAACAAGTCGTGCGCACTAAGTCTGCGTTTTTATTAGTGGAAATCAAAATCATTTGGGGGCCCGGGTGGCTCAATGAGTTAGGTCGTTGGGATCAGACAACTCATACAAGCCTATCACCAATACGGCGTGGGTTCGCGCCCGGCTTTGTAAATTACAAAAATGGTGCACTCGACTCGCAGCTGCAAGTGATAAAATTTACCAGTTGCTTGCCCATGGTCGGTGGTTCTCTCCGGGTACTCCGGCTTCCTCCACCATTAAAACTGGTCGCCATGATATAGCTGAAATTTTGCTAAAAGTGGCATTAAAACACCAAAAAAATCAATCATAAAATCAATCATAAAATCAATCGAAATCATTATTAACAACTGACAAATCAGAAATCAGAACGCATCTGTTTGTGTTGAAAGAACGATAACCTTTTATGACAACATCATTACACTAAGAGGAAAAGTTTTGCCAATGAAACTAGCTTAAGGTGGTACCTTACACTTCAGGTAAAATTTGATCTGTTCGTTTAATTTTCTTATTTTTTGGCAGTGTGTTTGAATATATTGTAGAAATCCCATTTTTGATGTTCATTGCCTCCATGTGTTTTCATTTTTCACCGCTAAATTTTGACGGACTTCATCCGTTTCTTACACATTTTGGACATGTCACGCTTTTCTAACATTTTCGGAAGTTCATTTGAGTCCTCACCTAACTATTCATTACGTTTTCCCGTGTTCAACTAATTTATATTAGCGATATTTAGTGGAACTTGATCAGAGTTTGTCATTTTTACATCCAGCTTCGCCATTTATATGTAAATTTATTTGTGTACTTGTGTACGTGACCTTGTGTATTCTAGGTCAGTCATGATCAGCATCTCGGCTGCGTTTTAAAAGTTGTGTAGAGTAAATTGTTGTCATAATAGCGGGATGCCGAGTATGAATATACTTCGGTTGTAACTTGTAGTACGGATATTTATTGTATTAAAAAGAATTATATTTTTATTGTAAACTGTAGATAAATGATTTTTGTATTCCGTACGTATGTTTTCGGGAGGTTAATTCATCGTAATTCGCCTTATCCGGGATTATTTTTCAGTCAAAATCTAAAGTTTACCTTCGTTGCTAGGACCGTTGCCCCGATAGGTTTTCTTCGGGAAAGGGACTTTTTTTTCTTTCCTGGGTATATAAAGGGAATTGGCAGACGTCAAACGGGGGAGTCGCACTTCAATCATTCGACAGTCTTAAATTTTAGTAGTTTTCAGTAGTCAGCAGTTCGGTAGTCATCTGTTAGTTTATTTACGTCATGGACGTTATACATTTAAGGAAAAGGGTATTTCCCTTCATTTTGGCTATTTTTCTACATCATAGCTAATGTTTTCTTAGCTTTGTGTAGCTAAATTGTATTTGTTGTTCATTTTGGATTTTATTTCAACAAGCTATGTTTTCTAGTTTTGTTGACAAAATTTGCTAGAGTTATTTAATTTCTAAAGTTAGATTTCATTTGGATTTTCAATCTGGGCTAATGTTTTCATAGTCCGGATTGCTAAAAGTTCATAGGATAGTTTCCTGACACTTTTTAAATCATGTTTGTTCAGACTTAGGTCAGAGTTCATCTGCAATTCTAAGTAGTTATCTATTTAGGCAGGTGGTTTTCATTCATTTTATTTTGTTAAGACTGTGGCAGAAATATAATAAAGTACTCCAACCCACCCCGCCCTTTTATTATATTGTTAGGAGATAGGTTTAGATAGGAATATTGGACTTAGGGATTCCTGATTTACAGTGGTTTCCTGTAAATTTGTGTAATAGACTTTATTTATTATTATTTCTGATTAGGAGTACCCTGCCTATGGCATTGTATTCATGCCACTGACAGAGAAATACATTTCAATTCAATTCTTTTAATTTTAGGGATAGGTTTATAGGCATTTAAAATAACCATAATAAAATAAGAAGTAAACTTATTTCTGAATTTCTGTGTTTTCCAGAAATATTCAGTATTTTTATTATAGTTTTCAACAATAGTAAAATAACAACAATAAACAGTTAGTATAACGAATGTAATAATAATAGTATTAGTTAATAGTTAGTTAGTTAGTAACAATGGTTGAACACCGTGGCAAAACCGATAAACAATAGATGTTAATTTATGAACGTAACAAATTACTGTAAATAGTTAGTTGTTATCGAAATCTTATTGATATATGAATGTCAACTGATATGAGAAACTTAAAAGAAAGTAAAATAACATTTGCTCACTTTATTGACTTCATTGTTCTTCAAGAATCCTCTCCCATTTAATACTTGGCTTGTGGTCCAACTATTTGTTTTGGTTCCTCCAGCTGTCTCGTAAGATATCAGACCCTCTTGTCGTGTCCAAACAAGAGACTGGTTGACTGCTAGATAGTTCCTGTTCTTGTAAAATATTCTGTGGTGCTCAGTCCTTTAAACTCACTTCTTGAGTGTCGTTAATGTGCTTCTAATATAACCAGCCTTGTTGGAGTGTTAATCCTCCATATTTGGTTATTGATTTCCATTAAACACACGAAAGAAGCTGTGCGTTCTTTTACACAGACTTGCTTGCAAGGAGAGTTCACACCCCTTCATCCCTTTATTTGATCAGTTTTTAGAGGCTAATAATTGTAATATTTCTTTGATTATCTCCCTTAGACCTGGTTAGGCGCCCATATATGTAAGTGACCGTTACTTTATCACATTCACAAAAGAGAGGCTAATTCAAATAAAAATCAGATTTATTTGTCAAGATTTGTCATCTTATCTTGAATTGTTTCCCTGTGATTGGTGTCACAGGTGTGTTGGATATTGAATAGTAAACAGAATTAAACTCAGAAGTTGCCATTGGCTACACCTACCCATCACCTGGCGCGCTACAATATCCACTGTAACAAATATCAAAATGTTAGCACATTCCAACCAATAGACTCAGAGCCACATAGCAGCTTTTTTCTCTGTGGTTTTCATCACCGAGATGCTTGACATCTGCATACAAACATCATATGATCAAAACGTTCACCTGATTTTAAAGAGTAATCTCCCTGTAGTGTTAGGTACCACCTTAACCTCGCTAATTTTCTAAGAGCACCTGCATCAAGACAGAAAAGTGAACGGTAATGTATATGTGAGTTAGGGGTATCGAGTTTACCTCTGTTTCTACATGTTTCTAATAGATTTTGGAATTGATGCGACAGTGTGGTATTTTTGTTCTCATTTTATTATTTTATGCAAAATAATTTTATTTATAAATATTTTTGTTATTAAATAGTATATGTTTTACAAATTATATGTATTTAATATAATCTCTCATAGTTTTTTTTTTTTAACATGTTATTCTTGTATAATCTGTTTTGGGGCAGGTTACGCTTAATACACCTGTTCAAAAATGAAACATATTTCTCATAATTTAACTTTTACAACAAAATGTAAAGATTCCTCGATTTTGATTCCCATTATTTCATGGGATTATTTGAATTTATCGTTAACGAATGAATATGTTGGCGACGTCATAATACCAACTCGGGTTATCAAGTGTAACTAATGTTGCTACATGTACATGTGGATCAGCCAATCAGATTGCAGTATTTGCATCAAATTAAATTATTTAAGTATGACATATGAATATTTTATAGAATTATTTCACAATTCTTAACTGCTAAAATTGTGATGTATATGTTTATTTTGTGAAATATTGTAACATAGGTACGTGGCGAGACCAATAAAATATTTTATCCTGCAATGACAGCATTTACCGACCAATATAGCCTGCCCAATATTTTTCGACGTAGTCGGTTACGACCGCTTTTGACCTACTTTTGCAACTATGGAAGCTTTTGCCTGACAATTTAAAGATGAAAATATTTTCTAACATTTTGATTGGAGAATAATACAAATTTGGTAAGAGTTCAAAAAACGGATCTAAAGTACTTGCAGTGATTTTCCGACTGCGTTTTTGGGCCGAATATCGGCCCCAGTCCCAATACGAAAAAAAAATTTCCCCAATTTCATGGGGGAAAATTCACAATATCTTGGTGATAACATTATTCATAAAAATGGTTAATAAAAGCTTTTCCAAATGAAATTAAAAGTCGAACAATGATCTGGTTACTATTTTTGTGATTAACCAGGCGAAATACTAGCTACACGTACACATTGAAGATATCGGGAACCAGTACCGTATAATTGGGTCGCTTGATTTGTTTACCGGATTGCATTGGGTCGCTTGATTTGTTTACCGGATTGCGATAAAACAATGAAAAACCATGAAAAACGAAATCAATAAATGTTTATTTAAATGAATTTAATATGAAATTTTAATAAAAAAAAAATAGTGAATATGTCATATGATTTACGTTGCTTAATACTTTGTCAATTCATTGGGAATTAAAAACGGAAAGCAGTTGATGAAGCGGAATACATGTATCGATACGTGAATTATTGTTTTAAAGTTAAAAATAAATAATGTCACGATGTTGCATAATTCTAAATTATTTGTTAAGAAACTGACAAGTAATGATGGAAGCAAGTACATGTAACTTGAATCTTTTGGATTAAAAAGTGTGTACTTTCCCCAGGAGAAAAATGAGGTTGAATGAAGCTGTTTGTGCTTTGATTTACGTGAGTCTGACCCACTACTGTGGCAGTACCGGTGATGTCTTCTATCTAATCCCATTAAAAAATATATCTATTCCAGGTATTCCATTGATAAATGTTGTTGCAATTGATATGCTATTATTTTTGGGGGGAGGGGGGTTGTTGCAATTAGTATCTAATTAATTATTACATGTGATTTTGCTGTCAAATATTGCAGAAAAGGGGGACATTATTTGAGTGAAGTTACAAGTTTTATTAATAAAAATTAAACATTGGAATGCAATTTTTTTTTCATATGGAGTGAAATCAAGTATGACATATATAGTAAAATATCTTTTAAAATATATTTGTACCTTTGAAAAATACATGAATCATAAGAATTTCATTACAAAATAGATAGTAACAAACGTAAGCTAAGACATGCTTGTTTATTATTTCATGTACAAAAAATGTAGTTTAAAAAATATATAATAAGTTGTATGGATGTTGAAATATAAATGTATTGATAGAGATATCACTTATTCATGTTTGTATCTTTATGTTTTTTTTTATTAGAATAAAAATGATAAATTATTATATATTAGTTCTCTATTCTCTATTCAAGGTTTACCTGAAGTTAATGAGTTTATGCTTATACACCCTAAACCCAATGTTTGCCCATTGTTTATGCAATAATTACAGCTATTCCCACTAGAAATTTTAGATTTTTTAATGAATTTAAAAAAAGTGGGTTTAGGTGAAGTCAACCCTACCGGTTTTCAGTACTGATACACCATGCCCAGAAGCTGAACACCTTGTTACCACTGCCAGTGTCACTCCAAAAACAACAAATTCACATTCTTTATTACCTAACACAGCTTCAAATGACATCCAACAACATGTAAATAGTGCAAATAGTTGTCATGTTGATATTCGCAATCTGACTGTCACTCTGATTCGGACAGTAGTGCTTTAGAGGTCATGGTACCAGATGCCAGGGTGTTCAGTTCAATGAAATATGAACAAAAATACCCATGGCTATATGACAGTGTGTTACACCAAGGGTATTTATGTAAGTTTTGTGGAATGTTTTGTGGTCATTCTTCCTCATCACAAGATTTGTTACTGTTGGCATTAACCTTGGTACAGTATGATTGTTATTCTATTACTGGACCTTCAAATTAATAAATGTATTGTTCTTCCCATCTTCTCCAAATTCACATAGGGGAACGGGTGGCTCAATGAGTTAGGTCGCTGGATCTAACATCTCGTACAAGCCTATCACCAGTACGGCGTGGGTTCGCGCCCGGCTTTGTAAATTACAAAAAGGGTGCACTCGACTCACAGCCGCAAGTGATAAAGTTTACCAGTTGCTTACCCATGATCGGTGGTTCTCTCCGGCTTCCTCCACCACTAAAACTGGTCGTCATGATATAGCTGAAATATTGTTGAAAGTGGCGTTAAATACCAAAAATCAAATCAAATCAATTCACATAATTTACACAATAATTTTCCCTATAATAAGGGAACCGTGGCCCAGATACAAATGAATAGGAAACTAACTGACTTGTAATAAGCAAGTCGGATTTAAAGCACTTGTAATAAGTAAGTAATTTAGTAGTTTGCTGATTGGTTGCGTCCGTCGTCCTACGCCCCACACATACAAAGGGAGTTCGAGTATAACTGATAATATGATTACTTTTAATGGTATATCTGTATTAAACTTTAAATTTTAGAGATATTCTCTTAAATAACCAAAGTATTATATGTCGTAAAGTTTTATTTTCAATGTATTATGTCATCTTTAGGTGAGCGACTGGAGATATCAAATTTAAAATTAAATTAAAATCATCTATTATATATTAAGAAATTTTTGTTGAAGCCATAAATTCTTTGAGATTTTGTCATCACTTTGGGTCCTTCGTCCGTCTGTCCACTATTACTAAACAATATTCTCCTCTCTCTGAAACCACTTGGCCACTTAAGACCAAACTTTGGTGAAATGGTCTGTGGGTGATACCCTTCCAAAATTGTGTCCGGCAGTCCCGACTTCCAACCAACATGGTCGCTTTTACTAAAAATAAAAAAGAGGATGGAATTTTAAAACTCTTCATCTCTGATGATACTGGGTCAATTGGAACTAAACTTTGCTTAAATAGTCCTTAAATGACACCCTTTTAAAATTGTGTCTGGCAATTTAGACATCCAACCAACGTGGCCACTGTTGCTAAAAATAGAAAAGGGGATGCAATCTTATTTGTTTTCCTCTGAAACTACTGGGCCAATTGGATATAAGTTTTGCTAAAATAATCCATTAATAATCGATACCCTTTAAAAATTGTGTCTGGTAGTCCCGTCCTATGACCTATAAAACCAATATGTTTAAAAAGGTTATTTCAGTGAAATACTGTTCATAGAAGAATATAATATTTGTGCTACGTCGTGCATCTTTTTATTAAAGATAGTACTTGTTTTTGATATTGGTCAGTTATAAATAGAATAAAATTTGATATTTGGCAAACTCATCGGGGCACATCGGGGGATATTGTTTTCAAATACATACACAAAATTATTTCAAATGCTTTTATCATCGTCCAGTAAACGTTTATTTACGATTTAAAATTGCAGGATAAATACAATACATGTGCACTGTCGAAGCATATAGGTAAATATGTGTATTCGGCGCGAAACGTGGGAAAAGGCTCGGCGAAGCCTCATACACATATTACCTGTATGCATTGACAGTGCACAAGTATTGTATATGAAGTGCTATTGAATTTTATTGATTTGAGGCATACGAATATTGAAATTGATAACTATTATGAAATACTGAATAAGACTTATTAAGCATTTAAATTTTAGTATCTCGTTCTATATTAAAAAAAAAAGAAGTAAAATGTAAACACATCAAATTTAATGTTGGCTTAATTTCGATAAAATCCTATTCATGGAAATTTAATATAAAATCTGCAAGTGTATATTTAACTGTAAATGAAAATATACATCGAAGGTGATTTTTAAGTGTTTAAGTACAAACAAAGTTTGTCCTTTCACTAAATAATTTCATATTTGGTTTTTATATTGATTGAATATATCCTACTGAGATACAACAGATTCAGTTAGGTCTATGGCATACCTTGACTTATACATAGAAATTGACAGTGTGAGACGATCAAAAATGGTGGTTCGGTTTGGTTGGTTTATGGTGTTTAACGCCACTTTCAACAATATTTCAGTTATATCGTTGCGGTCAGTTTTATTGGTGGAGGAAACCCGAATACCGGATAAAAACCACCGACCTGTCGCAAGTCACTGACAAACTTTATCACATAATGTTGTATCGAGTACTCCTTGCCATGAACGGGGTTCGAACTCACAACTTTAACGGTGATAGGCACTGATTGCACAGGTAGTTGTAAATCCAACTACCACACGAGCATGACCATGACGACCCCCGATCAAGAATGAAAATACAACAAAAAGAGATGATTCAGATATAGATAAAATATATATTTGGAAATAAAATCACCAATATTTTTCACTGGGAATTTCATAAGGACCTATCCCCGTTATTGAAAATTGTGTTTAAATTTATGAATCTTTTTTTGTCGCTATAAAATCCAATTTACTTATTATAATATCGGATTTCTCACAGTCAAACGATTTTTAAATTATATACAAAATGTACTTTTCGGTGAAGTTAATAAGAAAGAATTAAGATAAACTTAATTTTAGGTCCCATTCACACGTATATAATCCAGTTTTTTATTACTTTCATTTTCTTTACCTTTTTAACTCGTATGATGCGTAAAGTATTTAATATAGTTATAATTTGTATGTACCAGTAGTGCAGTGACAATCAGGGTAAAATGGAAAATTTAATGGACCGAAATACCACACGGCTGCATTGGATATTATTTTGAAGAAAAAGACATTTTGCATCGATTTAGGCATGTCGTCGCATTCTAGGATGGTACATATTTTATATATCCGGAGTCAAAGGTCAAATCTAAGAACGAAGACATTTTCATTTTTACATACATTATCCGAAATATATTAACTAGCATTCACCACTAATTAACGTACTTCATAGATATGGTTGAGACAGGCATTGAAAGTGAGATTGTGGCGGTTACAAAAGTCTGACTTTAAAAACATAACTGAAATATGCGCCTAATTAAAAAGGGGGGACAAAATTCACAAATCGATATTAACGCACGTATATTTTCACCGCAAGTCATTGAAATTTCTTAGAATTATACATAGGAATAATTCAATATATGTATATCTTTTCTGGAAAGTTTGAACCAAATTCATAGAGAAACAAGGAAAAAATTTCTACAAGAACAAGAAGATTTCACACCAAAAAAATGACAAAGTCCATATCTCAATTTTAAGCATTGAAAAGACAAAAAAATGAAAATAACTAGTTTGTTACTACATATCATGTATACATTTTGTATTAAAGATTTGCAAGATAAATGTGGTTAAAATGTATAGGAATAAATGAGAAAAAATAACGTGAAATCTTACAACACGCAACCCCCCTTTTTTGCAGACAATGCATTGAACATTTTTATATTTTGTATTTAAAAAAATATACACCCAATAATATATCATTTATGACATGCAGTATAACTTAACTGAAAAAAATATGCACAATTACATACTATATAACTTTCCTAAAAAAAAAATATGCCCCCTACATACTAGATATAACTTTACAAAAAAAAAAATTATATGAAGTATAATATGTGGGGGTGCATATTCTTTTAAATAAAGTTATATATATCTTAAAGTTGATAGAGGTGCATATTTTTTTTAATAAAGTTATATATGTGGTGTCTTAAAGACAAGCCCATGTGGTCACAGAAAAGTATGCAGATGTCGAACTGCACAAAGTCCACCCTGACACAAATCCTGAGCCTTTTAAATAGTCATTGTGGTCAAGAAGACATATCTAAAGGTTATCTCCATCTCATTCAGAAAAAGTTGGATGATATTGAATTTTATGAGTTTGTACAAAATACTTGCAAATATGTCTGATTTTTCTTTGTATTTGTAGGAAATGTGAAAGAAAATTTAAGCATTTTTTCTAGGGTACTAGAGGAAAATTATAATCATGCTTCTTTCTTTAAGAAACTGTGAAAATGTCAGTTGCCCCCTCAGAAAAAAATGTGTGTCTTACACCATTTTGATATTATTTGTGATAAAAGGGGAGATCACAGCACTGATATTGATCCCTTTTTATTTGGAAAGAAATTTGACATTTCCATTTCAGGTAAATATGCAGAATAAAATGAATAAGTATTCACAGATATATTATGTCATGTCCACTATAATGCCCTAGATAATTTGAAAAAGGAAAAAGAATGTTTTGTATGAAACATCCTCAAGGACTACAAGATATATTTCAGTTTCGGGCCGACATGTCTCGGTCCAAGTTGTCCGAGTGCCGAGTTGTCTGGCATCCATGCTTAGCCGAGAAATATAAAGACAAATTCTATAATGTTTGCTGTGATCCGACCAGAGATCTGACTCACGAATATCTATCCCGTAATTTAATTGACAATAGCTTTGAATTCAATTACAATTTGTACTAATCTACCAATCAATACAATTAGCTTCTTGTTAAACACATGTGTGTACTTGACAAATTAACATAACAAATAATAAGACAAGTTTAAAATAGAACCAAGTAATATATTCCTTTTAAACCATATAGTCGTGTATATAACGGGATATAAATAATTGTTCATACAAAAGACAAGGTATTTTATTTAAACCTATTAATCAAAGTAGATCAAGATCAAATACAAAGAACAGGATGTCTGTGTAAATCCTGTGGTCTTTTTTCATTGTACATATCCCAGATGCATGCCAGATATGTAACATTGCTGATGTCTTAAGATAAAAAGGTCAAAACTTTGCAAAGCACATTCTTAAGTACCATAAATTAACGCTAAATTATGACAAGGCCGTCTTTTGAGGTATAATTCGTAATTGGATAAATATTTCACCGCATGCCAACATTTTAATTATCTTTCTTTATGATGGTTTCTTTTTAAAACATTAATATTATAAAAATTAAAAGACGCTTCTTTCTTAATTAGAATTTATTCTTTTTTGGTGAGTAACAATAAAGCACGGAGCCCGTTAACTGACATGATAAATATTTTTATGACGTTACACGAAACAGTATTTGGCATAAACTAAATTAAAAAAAAATATATCTAATTTAAAACGAAATAAAAAAAATACTCATGTCCGAAAACGGGCTTCGTGAACTATTTCGCATAAACGAAATTAAAATTATCATGTCAGTTACTGGGCTCCACAATAAAGCAACATATTAATATGCATTTAGCTTTTCTTTTTTTTTCTTTTTTATTTCAGATGAGTGTGTTTTCATCGCATATTTGTGTATACATGTAAACAAAGTAATATAATGTGTAGTTGTTGTGTATGACCTCACGGAAACGGCCTTGTAGGCTTTTATTCATTACAGAAACTTTTTAAATTATGTTTTTTTGTTTCCAATCGATAATTTGAGTGGGAAGCTGCTAAAGGTCAAGGTCAGCATGACGGGTGGACGAGGTGTGTTTTTCGTCTCCGCATTTTATGTTTTTATTGCTGGTTATATCAACAACTATTACAAATTGTCAATTCCCCCTATAAATTTAATATGTAGACATCATTATTTTGACTTTTCTGGTCTAAATTTTTTCCAAAAAAGTGATTTTGGAAAGGTTGTAATCATTGATATAAAAATATTTTTGACAGTCGATGTTCATTTTGATCATGGAACTCGTCATGCACGAATGAAAAATATTTTTGTCAACTCTGGTCAGCACACTTTTTCCAAAACCTCTACCGGGTCTCTTTTTCTATTCTTTCTCTTACAAAGTGGTGTTATCCATCCACATCCAGGGCCAAATCCATCTAAACGGAATCCAAAATATTCGTGTAGTAAATGTTCAAAGGGCGTCATAAAAAATAGTAAATCTATCAACTGCTCTATTTGCAACCAGAAAACCCACATAAAATGTACAAATATCACTAGCAACCAAATTTCTAAAGAAAAAACGCAAAATGATGTCCACAATTCTTTTATTTGCGATCAATGTACAATCAAATCCCTTCCTTTTAATCAAAATAAAAATGTTGTAGAAGATCAACATCAGTCTTTTGAAAAAAAAAATAATTTTGAACCCAAAACTTCATTTGAAGATTCGGACCATTTTAAATTTTCTAAACAAAGGGGCCTTCATTTTATTCATCTTAATGCTAGGTCACTGCTCCCAAAAATATCAGAATTAAAAATTATTGCATGTAAAACCAAAGCCGCAGTGATATCTATTTCGGAAACATGGCTCGACGATTCTGTTACCGATGCAGAAATCGGAATTGAAAATTACAGTATTGTGAGGAAGGATAGAACTAGAAATGGCGGTTGAGTTTGCTCTTATATTAGAGATGACATCTCTTTTACTTTAGTACAAGACATCTCAGTCGATGAGCTAGAATCTGTATGGATAGAGTTGTTATTACCTAAATCCAAACCTATAATAGTAGGAACTTGCTATAGGCCACCAAAGCAAAACAATTTTCTGGAACTGTTTGACCTTATTCTGAACAAAATAAGACCGGAGTGTGAAATCATAATTCTTGGCGATTTTAATATTTGTATGAAAAACAAAAATTCTGATATATACAAAAAATACTCGAATATCCTTAACATGTATGCATTGGAACAATTAATTTCCAAACCAACGCGAATTTCATCATCCAGTAGTTCATTAATAGACCATATTTTATGTAATACTAGTGAAAAGATTTGCCAATCCGGTGTCATTGAAGTTGGAATTAGTGACCATTTTGCCATTTTTTGCACTAGAAAAACAACTAGAGAACACACAGGTAAGCAGAGTAGTGTACGTATACGATCATTAAAACATTATACACAAGAAGCCTTCATAGAAAAACTTGAACAAACTGACTGGTCGGAACTCTATGCAGAAACGTAAATCAAGCTTCGGAAATTTTTCGAAAATTATTACAATCAACTTTAAATTCAATAGCTCCATATATATATCAAGAAATAAAAATTAAACAGAATTCCGAACCATGGATGACTTCAGAAATTTTAGATAATATTAGAAAACGAGATCAATATTTAATATCATATAAAAAAACAGGTAGTAAACATTTATATTTGGATTACTGTAAATTGCGAAATTTGGTACGAAGAAATGTAAAAAAGGCTAAAGAAGAATACGTCGCAAATAAAATTGAAGAAAACAAAAACGCTCCGAAAAAATTATGGGAACAGCTGAAAACTTTAGGATATAGTTCATAACAAAAAAACAATGCTTGTGTTGTTCTGAAGGTGGATGGTCAAAATTGTCAATATTTAAATGACATCGCCAACATTTTCAATAATTTTTTCACAACCGTGGCATCGAAGCTTGTTGAAAAGGTGCCTCCATCTCTAAATATATTCCACGTAGCCTCCACTCTTTTCCAACAGTTTTATAGTAGAGTTAATATCAATAGATTACAACTTGAAATAAGTCCTGTGTCCGAGGAATTTATATATAAGGAAGTGTGTCATCTTAATTCATTTAAAAGCACAGGGTTAGACGACATTCCAGCAAGGTTCGTCAAAGATGCGGCTACAACACTAACAAAGCCCATCAATTTCATTGTAAATTTATCAATAACAAGTGGTATAGTTCCCGATCAATTAAAATCAGCACGGGTCAAACCATTATTTAAGAAAAACAATAGAACAGAGGTTGGAAATTATAGACCAATAAGTATACTGTGTATTATATCAAAAATTTTAGAAAAAGCAGTATATAAACAGCTAGAATCATATTTAGTAAAAAAAAACAACTTGCTATATGAACTTCAATAGCGCTTATTCCACCGATACCTGCCTTATTCATCTTTTTGATCATATTAAATCTCAAACATCTAAAGGCCTCTTCACTGGTATGGTAATGATAGATCTTCAAAAGGCATTCGATACGGTCGATCATCAAATTCTTTGCAACAAGCTTCAAGCGATGGGAGTATCTAACATTAAATGGTTTGAATCGTATTTAACAGGCAGACAACAGTTGGTTAGTGTTAATGGCACAGAATCCAACCCAGCAAACATTAGCTGTGGTGTTCCACAGGGAAGTATTCTAGGTCCTTTACTTTTCCTTTGTTATGTCAATGATATGTCCATAAGCATTAACTCAGACTGTAAATTACTTCTGTACACAGATGACAGTACTATTATGTTTTCTCATAAAAATCCTGAATTTATCTCTCAAAAACTTGGTCAAGAACTCGAATCCTGTAGTGAATGGCTCGTTGACAACAAACTTTCACTCCACCTTGGTAAAACAGAATGCATTCCTTTTGGTCCAAAGAGAAAATTAAAAACTGTAACTGAATTTCAAATTAACTGTAATGGTCATATAATAAATTCACAAAATAGTGTTAAATATTTAGGCATTGACATTGATCAAAACCTGTCTGGCGAAAAAACAGCTAACTCTATTATTAAAAAGGTTAATTCCCGGTTAAGGTTTATGTATAGAAAGGCAAATTGTCTATCTGCTGAAACGCGGAAAACTTTAAGTATGGCACTTATTCAATGTCATTTTGATTATTCTTGTTCCTCCTGGTACGCTGGTATAACTCGTGCTTTAAAAAACAATCTGCAAGTGGCACAAAACAAAACAGTTAGATTCATCAAAAGCATGGGTCCAAGAACTAGTATAAAGCAAGCTGAATTATCTAGTCTAGGATTTTTAAATATTGAAAACAGAGTAAAACAGCTTCGATTGAACCATGCTCATAAAATCTATTATGATACATGTCCTTCTTATTTGAAAAATAATTTCATCAAAATTAATGAACATCATGCCCATAATACTAGATCAAGTCAGATTAATTATGTTACACCAAAAATTAAAGGCATCGAATCAACAACATTTTACTACAATGGAATTAGGCCATGGGCTGAGATAGCCTACGGTGCACCCCCCCCCCTCCACCTTCGAACCCCACTACTTTTTTTTGGTCCTTTGTTATGTCGTTTTGAAGAAAAAACATGTTAACATTGAATATTTTGGGATGAACTTACATATTTGAGCCCTTTATTACATCCTTTCGACAATTTTGCCGGATTTTCAGATTTTTTCATTCTTCACTGTTGTTGAGGTCTTGTAGCTTATGAACAACTATTAGAATATACAAACTGGGGTTTGGTGGATAGCTGATTATATTATCGTTCAAATGAATACATGTTATTAATATTTTATGAAGTTCAGTAATCGTTGGAGGCAAAAAATCTATCCCTACCACTGATAAAATTGCGTAAAAATTAGATTTTTCACATTTTGTTTTCAATAGACAAAATATTACACAACTTTGATAATATTTTTATAATGGATTTATTAAAACTATTGCATTTATCGAAAATTAAACCCATTACATCATCAAAAAAGATGTTTTGTAGTGTAGATTGCAGAAAAATGGAATATTAAAATTTTTGCCGATTTTAGCTCTATTCAGCCCAAAGCGTGTAATATATTTTTCATAATATAAATTGACAACCAAATTATACATCTGTCGTGTGAAATTATGTCATGGAGACATTTTAAGATAAAATTTGTTCTAGTACCACCCTGTATAGGACTTCTAGAAGCAAAATATTACCCCATACCCTGCAGAAAATCGCATAATATTTTCTCATCAGTATTAGTCTGTGGGCTAGCATAACCCCCCGTACACCCCCACCTTCCATGTTAACATATTGTTTTAAGTCCTCCTATATATCTTCTTGACGAAAAAACATGTTAGCATTGAAAATTGTGGGACGAACTTGCCGTTTGAGGCTAATATTTACACCCTGTCGCAGCTTTTTGAGGATTTTTGATTTTTTTCAATTTTTGTCTTTGTGAGCATTAAATTTATACTAAACAGTCTTGAAAGTATATCAATATGGTATCAAATGAAAGCTTGTGGTATTAACTTTCAATTGAATACAAGATATATACACTTTGTGGCTACCAAATTTTGTCAGACGTGAAAAACCTACCCCTCCCCCTTCCTGAAATGACAAAAAAAAGACATTTTTTCCCTTAAAAGTTTAAATAAAAAAATATATCGTACTAAACTATGATCTTGTTTATGCTAAACTAAACAAATATATCACATTTAATAAATCAAGCACTAATAATCCTTTATGAAGTGATCTTTGTGGCCAAAATACTTGAAAAATGGGATATTTTCAATTTTGCAGATTTTCACAGGATTCTGCTTATATCTTAATTTTACCAATAAAATAAAGGATACTGCATCATAATGACGGTTGATTTTTGTATCTGGGTACTATAACAATGTAAAAATGGAATAATTATTTCTCACTTTTGAGACAGACCCGTTCCTATTTTTAGCGATGTGAGATTGTCTTATCTTGCACTAGTGCAAGACAAAAAAATCACGTGCGTTTTACCGGCAAATACATACTGTACAGTTTTATGTCAACTGCCCCCAGTTCTCCATGCTTCACCAATAAAACCACGATTCTATTACATAAGTATTTTTAAATTAATGTATGTATACTATTCTGCTAGCTAATAATTTAACTATCGTGCCCCTTTCATGTTTCACGGTGTATGACTTTCAAGTCAATGTTTGTT
>MJUT01017040.1:125700-136276 GCA_002080005.1 Gigantidas platifrons | reverse complement strand
ATATCCTACTGAGATACAACAGATTCAGTTAGGTCTATGGCATACCTTGACTTATACATAGAAATTGACAGTGTGAGACGATCAAGAATGATGGTTTGGTTTGGTTGGTTTATGGTGTTTAACGCCACTTTCAACAATATTTCAGTTATATTGTGGCGGTCAGTTTTATTGGTGGAGGAAACCGGAGTACGCGGATAAAAACCACCTACCTGTCGCAAGTCACTGACAAACTTTATCACATAATGTTGTATCGAGTACTCCTTGCCATGAACGGGGTTCGAACTCACAACTTTAGCGGTGATAGGCACTGATTTCACAGGTAGTTGTAAATCCAACTACCACACGAGCATGACCATGAAGACCCCCGATCAAGAATGAAAATACAACAAAAAGAGATGATTTAGATATAGATAAAATATATATTTGGAAATAAAATCACCAATATTTTTCACTGGGAATTTCATAAGGACCTATCCCCGTTATTGAAAATTGTGTTTAAATGTATGAATCTTTTTTTGTCGCTATCAAATCACACGTATATAATCCAGTTTTTTATTACTTTCATTTTCTTTACCTTTTTTTAACTCGTATGATGCGTAAAGTATTTAATATGGTTATATATAGTCCGTTTGATTTCTATAAAACCTACAGAAAAAAATTCTTAAAAATGCAGTTTTCAAATCAACAATTTTTATTCTAGATGTATATTAATATATGATATATACGAACTCTGACAATTAATTTCAAATATTTTGGTCCATTATTAAAAAAGTTACCCATTAGGTCTCTATGTTAATTATATTTTCTGAAGTATAACAATTTGCATGGAGTGAGTACAAATAGTGTAAGAGCCCAACCATCAAAACATAATAATAGACATGTACTTTCAATGTATATTTCATTACACTATGTGACATAGGATATCTAAATATTAAAAGGCTACTCATCAACTGACCATTAAGATGATTGTCAATTGTTATTGATGTCCATTAATATTTAAATGTCCTATGTCACATGGTACAGTCTGTTATTTGTACTCACTCCAGCCAGATTTTTACACTTCAGAAAATATAATTAACATAGAGACCTAATGGATAACTTTTTTAATAATTGACCAAAAAGTTTGAAACTAATTGTCAGAGTTCGTATATATCATATATTAATATACATCTAGAAATAAAATTGTTGATTTGAAAACTGGATTTTTAAGATTTTTTTCTGTAGGTTTTATAGAAGTCAAACGGACTATAACTTGTATGTACCAGGAAGTTTATGTAGGGTGACTCCTAGATTGCATATGAATGGAGTATATATTAACTTTGTATCTGATAAATTGATAAATGATACATCTGCACTTCTCTCATAGATGCAATGTGTGTCATTAGAAAGGTTATTAAAATGTTGTTTTTTACAAGAGGAGCTTAACGATACCAAAAGGGTAATCAGAATCCGTAAATCGAAAAACAGACAATTTAATAGCCAAAAGAGAGGGTCAAACGGACAAATAACGATCTAGAAAACATACACATAAAACTAAAAACGGGAAACACGAACCCGACTAAAAACTGCGGGTGAACTCATGTGATCTAGAAGGGTAGCTAGTTCCTTCTCCACAAGTGACATCTGTCGTGTTACAATAGTTACAAACCCGGTGATAAATCATGAATGAGATAAGGGCCGGGAAGTGTTTCCGATAAGTTGAACATGTCCGTGGTCATTTGTGACACAGATGTTCAGTATCGGCTAACCAAGTAATGGAAAGGGACGGAAAAATTTCCTAAGTGATGACTTCAACTTATACAATAGGAATATTTGGTTCAGTAGCTTCCTCGTTAGCAGCAACCCCATATATCAAGGAAATCCTGATAGGAACCAAAAACTCTCGAATATCGGATCAACTGAGAGATATACACTCCATATGAAGGCGCTGCTGGAATGGCAACATGGCAACATATCAAGTTAATACAACAGGTGTCACTTGTGGAGCAGGAACTCTTTACCTTTCCGGATCATCCGAAATCACCTGTGTCAACAAAATAATGAATAATAAATAGTTTATGCTTTTATTATTCTTTTCTGACATTTAATTAATAACTATAATTAACAATTTCAATATTCTGAAAAATATGTATGTTTTTGGGCAGGTTGGTTTACGATGTGTGAGGCCGCTTTCAACAATATGTCAGTTATATCGTGGCGGTCAGTTTTATGGTGGAGGAAACCGAGGTTCGTGGAAGAACCACCGACCTGCCACAAGTCACTGACAAGCGTGATCACATAATGTTGTATCGAGTACATCTTGCTATGAACGGGGCTCTAACTCAACTTTAGTGGTGAAAAGCACTGATTGCACAGGTAGCTATAAATCCAACTACCATATGATGACGAACACGACGATCCCCATTTCACTGGCAGGAGAGGTGTTGGACTCAAATATAATTTAACCACTCCACTTGTTATTTAAGTACCTGTACTAATAAAGGAAAGTGAGCAAACATGTAATTTGAATTTGAATTTTTGTGTTTAACGCCACTTTCAGCAATATTTCAGCTATATCATGGGGACCAGTGTTAGTGGTGGAGGCACCCAGAGTACCCAGAGAGGCCACCGACTATGGGCAAGCAACTGGTAAACTTTATTTCTTGCGGCTGCGAGTCGAGTGCACCTTTTTTTGTAATTTACCAAGCCGGGCGCGAACCGACGCCGTATTGGTGATAGCCTTGTATGAGTTTTTAGATCCAACGACTTAACTCATTGAGCCACCAATAAAGGAAAGTGAGCAGTCATGTATATTTTTTTATATATGTCTGCTTATGGGTATTGATTGTGCTTCTGTTTCTACAATTATTTGAAATTTAGAAATTGTTTCAATAGTTTGGTATTTTTTGTTATTTCTTTTATTGCAAATTTTGTAGGTTTGTTTCTGTTTTAAAGCAAATGTGCTATATATACGTTTTAGTTTTGACAAGTAAAATTTAGTATGTCATTACCTCAAAAACCATTCGTATGCATACATATATAATATTATTACGTGATGATTTCCGTATTGGCCTAGCTATTAGTCCGAGGGTATCTGTATTGGCCTGAGGCGAATGCGTCTCGGGACAACTTGGGGGTCTCGGGATGATAACCAGGCCAATATGGAAATGCCCATGTATTAATCTGTATTTATTGCATACTTCCGACATCTAGAAAAGAGACACCCATATTGGCCCCAGCCGATATGGACCCAAATTGGCCCGGGCCAATATGGAAATGATCTTGTAGTAATCCAATAACCGGTTATTTTCCCGTGGTGTGAAAATATGGACAGTTTACTGCAGGTCATATTGGTCATACAAAAATGCTTTTATTTTAACTAAGTATGTAATAAAAAAAAAAGATAAAAACTTTCATTAGGCCAATACGGCAAAAACCAGTCCAAGACGGATATTTTCCGTATTGGCCCGATTTCAGTCAGTCCAATAACAGCTAGATCGGAACCCGCTAGACGCTTCGACAATCGCAAGGAAAGGTCCCGAAAGATATTGGACTGGTTAATTAAGAAAGGCATCATTACGTGATGTTTTTCATATTGGCCTAGTTATAGGTCCTCGGTCTGATATATTGGGCTTCGGCTCGCCTCAGCCCAATACAGCATAAGTTAATTAATTTAAAGTTTATTAATTAACTCTTTATTATTGTTGTCAATACAACATAAACTATGTTTACAGCATAAAATCATAAACTCGGCCAATATGAAAAAACTACGCAAATATCGATTCAATTCAATTCAATATTTTATTTAAGTCTCATCTCTCAATTACAGGTCATAATACACAAATAAAACAATCATACAACAATAAATTAGAGAGCCATTCTTTACAGAATTATAAGAGACTATAATTAAAACAGTATCGATAGCAGTTAAATAAATGTTATGTTTCGACAGTTTAAAGAGAAAAATAAAACAAATTGTTGCAACTAAAGCTTAAATCAGTGTTAAAAATTAAACAAATATCAGTGGTTTTGTAAATGAGATTTATTTTAAATAGAAAATTTGAATTTATTATTCATTAATTTATTATTAATAATACAATTTTATATCCCTTGTATTAGTACACTAAGTCTTGGCATTGATCCAGTTTTTGATTGTATTTCTTATTTCGTATATATCTAGATCTATATCTATATACCAATTCATCAAAAAAGACGTAAGCTTACATTTACAAATAAACAAATTACTATACATAAAATAAAATCCTAAAATCTAAAATATGTATTTCTGTCCAACATTAAAAAACTATGAAAAACCAATTATCTATATCATCGCGCGTTGTAATATGTTTATACGACAACATCACGAAGTTGACCAAAACATAATTCACCTTTTAATAATACATTTCTCTGACGTCACACTATTGTTCAATCATCTATTCCTGCAGAATTTTGTATAAGGACATACATTTGTACTTGAAGAACAATACACACATGTATGTCAGTAGCTTTTAGATGATATGATACTCGGCGGTTATGGTTATGGTTATGGTGTTTAGCGTCACTTTCAACATTATTTCAGCTATATCGTGGCATTCAGTTTTATTTGTGGAGGAAACCTGAGTACCAGAAGAAACCCACAAGTCATTGACAATCTTTATCACATAATAATGTATCGAGTACACCTCTCCATTAGAGGGATTCGAACTCACAACGTTAGTGGTGATAGGCACTGGTTGCATAGGTAGTTGTAAATCCAACTACCATACGATCACGACGATCACGATGGCCCCTTCTATGGTAAATGAATTTCATGGATTTAAATTCTTAATATTACATTATTTTGAAGCAAAGGTTCATATCATTTACTTAATTTTATAAAATAAACAACGATCGCTTGGTTTCAGTGCTAACAATTATATAGACCTTAAACCATACAATGATGAGTCAACAAATAATATCCCATACATGTCTACTGCACATAGAAATTGGAATCTATTAAATATAATTCATAGTTTTGCTTTTATGATAAACATGATTTTCAGAAAATTGGTAAGGAAAGCAAAGACTAGTAATTTATTGAATGCCGATACAGACTATACCCAGCATGTATGAGTCATACGTTCGTAATCGACACAACCTTTTATTTGAAAAAGACGATAAAAACTTATTAGATAAGAAAATAAATATGTATATACATGTATTTAATTAATTTCTGAACAACTTCATCACGTACGTTCATAATCATTAGAAAGGACAGTAATTAAAGGTCCTTGAGAGCAAGTAAACCAATGAGCATAAACAGGGAGGCCAATATGGTCTATGGTTATCTATGTCTGATAGAGTTTGGTGTTTGGAGGCAAATACACCAATGGGAATAAACAGGGAGGCCAATATGGTATATGGTTACCTATGTCTGATGGAGTTTGGTCTTTGGGGGCAAATACACCAATGGGAATAAACAGGGAGGCCAATATGGTATATGGTTACCTATGTCTGATGGAGTTTGGTCTTTGGGGACAAATAAACCAATGGGAATAAACAGGGAGGCCAATATGGTATATGGTTACCTATGTCTGATGGAGTTTGGTTTTTGGGGGCAAATAAACCAATGAGCATAAACAGGGAGGCCAATATGGTATATGGTTACCTATGTCTGATGGAGTTTGGTCTTTGGGGGCAAGTAAACCAGTGGGCATAAACAGGGAGGCCAATATGGTATATCGTTACCTATGTCTGATGGAGTTTGGTCTTTGGGGGCAAGTAAACCAGTGGGCATAAACAGGAAGGCCAATATTGTCTATGGTCACCTATGTCTGATAGAGTTCGGTCTTTGGGAGCAAATAATTTGGTCTTTGGGGGCAAATAAACCAGTGGGCGTAAACATGGAGGCCAATATGGTCTATGGTTACCTATGTCTGATGGAGTTTGGTCTTTGGGGGCAAGTAAACCAGTGGGCATAAACAGGGAGGCCAACATGGTCTATGGTTACCTATGTCTGATGGAGTTTAACATTACTTTTAATAAGTTACACTATTTTCATATATATATATAATGCAAGCAGCCTCCTTCCAGCAAAAAAAAATTACCGCCACGATATAACTGGAATATTGTTGAAAGTAACGTAACTCACCATATCACTAACCCTACAAGCAATCTTCATTCAAATGGCAGGAAATTTGTCCAATAACTCTAATCTGAATAGAGGATGCAAAAACTTTAAAAATGGCCGCTAAGCTATATAAGTCAACACATCAAGCATCTTACAGGCTTGCAAGTCTAACTATGTAATATCATCCTCTATTCAAATCAATATGGCGACAGAATCCATTACAAGGTGAAGACATTATCAATGTAACATTATCAAAAAGTCATTAATTGCTAAAATAAAATAAAAAAACGTGAAGATTTAAATAAAGTGCGCATGACACGATTCTGGAATACCTTTCTGCGCGTTCAATGAGGTGGTCGAAAGATTTGAAAAGCCAATAATTTAAATGTCTTTAGGATGCAAATTGTCTCAACCGAATAGACAAAATCTGCTATTGTCAACTATGCATTGGAAAGGGGACCCTTAATTCTGTGAAAAAAAATTGTATATACCCATGTATGTTATGGTCATTCGTTTTTTTTTTTTTTTTTTTTTTAAACAAATACGATTTTCATGACAGCTTAAGGTGGTACCATACACTTCAGGTAAAATTTGATCTGCTCGTTTAATTTTCGTATATTTTTTGCAGTGTGTTTGAATATATCCACTGTAATAAATATCAAAATTTTAGCAAATTCCAACCAACAGACTCAGAGCTATAAATTCACTAGCCACATAGCAGGTTTTCTCTTTGTGCTTTTGATCACCGAGATGCTTGAAATCTGCATACAAACATCATATGATCAAAACGTTCAACTGATTATAAAGAGTTATGTCCCTGTAGTGTTAGGTACCACCTTAAAATGAGTTATTTATATATATATATAAAAGTAGTTATGAAATGCTATTCTTTACTAAAAAACATATCGCAAAATACCGTTTGTCCTACGATGAAATAAGTCAACTGAAAAACAGATGTATTTTTAGAATTATAGAGAGCCGGCCCATCAACAAATTGTATTATTTTGTTACCTTGGTGCATTTGTAAATAGAAATCTGATATATCGTTCGATATCATTGAGACCCCAAAAACTAGTCACGCATGAACAATAGCATGTAATGGGATACTGAACTGTAGATAAAAATTTAAACACTTTCATAGCAATGGTTATTATTCATTAACTATGTATTTGGAAAGATGTATTTTGATTGTAGGAATATCGATTATATTAATTGGTAAGTTAATTTGTACATTTTACTCATTCATAAAGTGTTTTCATGGATATTGTTATTAGTAGAAAATAATATTTGACATTAAAATTGGGTCCAGTACCGATTGACTGGGATACGGATATCACGGTTGTATTCGGTTCCAATTATTCATTTAAACATGGGTAGATGTTGCTGATATTGGTCAGATATTTTACAACGTCAACACTATATCTGATTCATTTACAAATGAGGGCCCGGGTGGCTCAGTGAGTTAGGTAGTTGGATTACCTAACAACTCATACAAGCCTATCACCAATACGGTGTGGGTTCGCGCCCAGCTTTGTGAATTACAAAAAGGTGCACTTGACTAGCAGCCGCAAGTGATAAAGTTTACCAGTTGCTTGCCCATGGTGGGCGGTTCTCTCCGGGTACTGCTTCTTCCACCACTAAAACTTGTCGCCATGATATAGCTGAAATATTGCTGGAAGTGGCGTTAAACACCAAAAATCAAATCAAATCATTTACAAATGTCGCAGGCGACACAATTTTGAAATTTTTAAGAGAAATTTGTTTATATACTCAAATACAGTTAGATAACATACGTTCCAGATATATGTTTTTCCCTTTTTAATGTTTCTTTTATTAGTACATATAACTGGATTGTTTTATAGACAAGTATCTTTTATTTCTAAGGCAATATAGTATATAATTTGTTCATGCCACGATTTAGCTAAGATACTTATTAAGCTGGCGTTAAACACCAATCAATCAGTCATATTATTTATTTTTGTATATTATTCACTGTATACAAAGGCTAACAGAAATACAGATTTACTTACATAACTAATGATATGTATTTGAAATTGCATGTCATTCACCTCCAAAATGTTCATTAAAATTTGCATGCTGCTTCAGATTAATAGAAGGTTTGACTTGACTCTGTAGAATTTCCTATTTTTAAGCTGTCTCATACAACATTTGTGATGGTGTATTTTTAAATTTGCTGAAATCATAATTTTGTTATTTTAAATCAAAAAGATGTCAATAACATTTTGATTGAAATAATTATTGTAGCCATATACAATGTACAAAAAGCCCTAGTTCAACTTAATGATGGTATGAAATATAAAAAAAAAATTCAATTACTGTTGTGAATGTCGTAATACCAAATAAATGATAAATTTCAATTCTCTTTTTTTTTTCTTTTCTTTGTATTTTCTTTTCTTTTTTTTTGGAAGAGAAATATTGTATTCAATGGAATATTTGCTATAAGATACATTGACTTTGGATATTTTGTAATACCTTAATTTACTTTTCAAATAAAAAAGGTAGGGCGTGTCTGATACTATTTGTTCTCTTTTTCCAAAATTTGTTTTCCCTTTCCCACCAATTTCTGACGGCTTATTTTCACACACAAAAAAGACTTCAAGAACACCAAATAAATATCAAGTTGCCTCTTCCATGGGCAATGTATAGAACGAATTCGCTGATCCTCTGCTTACCACGAGAGAGTGGAAGTGTAGCTAATAGAATTGACAAAACAAATACAGGGCTTCATCGTAATACATGTAAATTATATATATAGTATGTAATATACAGAATAAGACAAAATAATGCACTGCAAAGTTATTTAATTGGTTGGTGTTCCCTTAATATTAAAGAATAGGTAATAAATAATAACAAAATATATATTCCAGAAAAAAGGAAGGAATACAAAAAATAACTTGAAGACTATAAAAATGAGGAGTACAGTTATTAAAACAAATAAACATAATTATTTATAAATCATAAATAGACTAATTAATTAAATTAAAACTATGTTGATAATGGCAAAGAATGGGCAAAAATTGTGTATCAGGAATCGGGATATTAAGAATATATAGCCAGGATATCACGAAAGTAAATATTATATATCAAGTTGTTTTTTTTAAATATTGTTTATATGTTTAAACAAAAATACAACTATATACATATACTGTTTACGGTTTCCAGGACTCAGTCCACAGAATTTCCCACCGCTTCTCCTGTTGATGGGTTGGGGTTATACTCTCGATGGCGTTTGACATGTCCAGATAATACTCAGGATCACTGGGGGGTGAACTTCATTGGAAGAAGAAGTAGAAGAGCGTCATGCTCCCTGTTTGTTTAAAACTTCTTTTCCATATATAGAAAAAAAAGTATGCGCATAGTAGACGCTACATATTCCACTATTATTCTTTCCTACCCTACTCACCATACATTTCTAGTTACCATCAAAAATAATGTTTGTCGTATGATGAAATACATTTTGTTAAGTCAACTGCAAAAATGTGATACCGCAAGATGTATTTTTAGAATCATTATAGATGGCCGGCCCATCAACAAATTGCATTATTTTGTTACCTCAAATGCTCAACATACATTTGTAGTCACAATCAAAAGTCTTTACCATGTTAATCACAACTTTCATTTCTGTATTGCTGCGAAATGTTGAAGAAATATTTTTGTGATCGTTTTTAATTTTTACATCCGCAAAATAGTTTTCCAAGAAGTGTGGGGGGGGTCATTTTTAAGAGATAATTGGATTGAAATGAGTAATTTATTTTCATCTTTATTGATACAATAATTAAAACAATTTTAAGTACATTTTTTTTTAATGTTTCTAAATTTTACAAAAATCTTGTAAAATGAGCGTTGACAGAGATAGAATGGAGTGTAGCGAGAACGCCAACTCTGGATAGAGAATGATTTTGGATATTTTGTAATACCTTAATTTACTTTTCAAATAAAAAAGGTAGGGCGTGTCTGATACTATTTGTTCTCTTTTTCCAAAATTTGTTTTCCCTTTCCCACCAATTTCTGACGGCTTATTTTCACACACAAAAAAGACTTCAAGAACACCAAATAAATATCAAGTTGCCTCTTCCATGGGCAATGTATAGAACGAATTCGTTGATCCTCTGCTTACCACGAGAGAGTGGAAGTGTAGCTAATAGAATTGACAAAACAAATACAGGGCTTCATCGTAATACATGTAAATTATATATATAGTATGTAATATACAGAATAAGACAAAATAATGCACTGCAAAGTTATTTAATTGGTTCTCAGCAAACAATCCGACGTCGGGAAAACGTTGTCACAACGTTATACTTTACGTAGTCACAACGTAATATTGCTACGTCTTCACAACGTACTTTTGTAGACTCCTCAGCACGTAAATACGACCATCCACACAACGTTGTCACAACGTAATATTACGACGTTGTCACAACGTAATATTACGACGTTGTCATAATGTTGTGGTATGGTCATATT
>MJUT01017040.1:105407-122014 GCA_002080005.1 Gigantidas platifrons | reverse complement strand
TCATTTCTATTAATTAATAGTCGAAATTCTTTTTTTACAGTCATATCAGTGTAAAAACCGAACCACTTGAACTACTGTACGTGCCCCCTTTTCCTATATTGACCAGTTGATGTTGATTTTGCGTAAAAAAAAAGTGCACCTACCTTAAGTGTAATCTTCTGATAACTGTACCAATGATGATTAACGATATCTTCTTTCTTTGAATTTTCTTTGTCTTAGTCGAGAATTAAAAGCGGAATTTGATCTGTTGTATCTGAACAATTTTTGAAAGATGCGGGATGCTGCGCGTGGTATCAATACGCACGCGCTGATTTTTACTTAGAGTTTGCCGATAAAATCCGAAGTGTACGAACAGAGATTATATGGCGATAATTTCAAACTTTGCATGAGAATTAAAAAAAACAACAGTTTTTGTTACTTAAGATATTTTATAGTGTAAATTATTCAAAGATTCGGTTTCTTAACAAATTAGCCTTGTAATTTCAAGATAGTTTTTCTGTTACATAAATATACCATTTACACCTATCCACAGTCTCAGTTTAGTATTATGTAAACATTGACTTAGACGCACGACCAAAAACGAAAAAAATAAGGACGTTTATAGTACGTCGCTACAACGTAATAAAATGTTACGTTGTATGGTGGTAATATTTTTACGTTGTGTAGACGTAATTTTGTAACGTTGTATAAACGTCGTGATATAACGTTGTGAAATTACGTGAACACAACGTTGTGACAACGTTTTTCCCCGATGTTACGTTCAGACGACGAATCCCCGACGTCGACGTTACGTCGTGTGTTTGCTGGGTTGGTGTTCCCTTAATATTAAAGAATAGGTAATAAATAATAACAAAATATATATTCCAGAAAAAAGGAAGGAATACAAAAAATAACTTGTAGACTATAAAAATGAGGAGTACAGTTATTAAAACAAATAAACATAATTATTTATAAATCATAAATAGACTAATTAATTAAATTAAAACTATGTTGATAATGGCAAAGAATGGGCAAAAATTGTGTATCAGGAATCGGGATATTAAGAATATATAGCCAGGATATCACGAAAGTAAATATTATATATCAAGTTGTTTTTTTTAAATATTGTTTATATGTTTAAACAAAAATACAACTATATACATGTACTGTTTACGGTTTCCAGGACTCAGTCCACAGAATTTCCCACCGCGCGTCTCCTGGTGATGGGTTGGGGTTATACTCTCGATGGCGTTTGACATGTCCAGATAATACTCAGGATCACTGGGGGATGAACTTCATTGGAAGAAGAAGTAGAAGAGCGTCATGCTCCCTGTTTGTTTAAAACTTCTTTTCCATATATAGAAAAAAAAAGTATACGCATAGTAGACGCTACATATTCCACTATTATTCTTTCCTACCCTACTCACCATACATTTCTAGTTACCATCAAAAATAATGTTTGTCGTATGATGAAATACATTTTGTTAAGTCAACTGCAAAAATGTGATACCGCAAGATGTATTTTTAGAATCATTATAGATGGCCGGCCCATCAACAAATTGCATTATTTTGTTACCTCAAATGCTCAACATACATTTGTAGTCACAATCAAAAGTCTTTACCATGTTAATCACAACTTTCATTTCTGTATTGCTGCGAAATGTTGAAGAATATTTTTGTGATCGTTTTTAATTTTTACATTCGCAAAATAGTTTTCCAAGAAGTGTGGGGGGGGTCATTTTTAAGAGATAATTGGATTGAAATGAGTAATTTATTTTCATCTTTATTGATACAATAATTAAAACAATTTTAAGTAAATTTTTTTTACTGTTTCTAAATTTTACAAAAATCTTGTAAAATGAGCGTTGACAGAGATAGAGTGGAGTGTAGCGAGAACGCCAACTCTGGATAGAGAATGATTTTGGATATTTTGTAATACCTTAATTTACTTTTGAAATAAAAAAGGTAGGGTGTGTCTGATACTATTTGTTCTCTTTTTCCAAAATTTGTTTTCCCTTTCCCACCAATTTCTGACGGCTTATTTTCACACACAAAAAAGACTTCAAGAACACCAAATAAATATCAAGTTGCCTCTTCCATGGGCAATGTATAGAACGAATTCGTTGATCCTCTGCTTACCACGAGAGAGTGGAAGTGTAGCTAATAGAATTGACAAAACAAATACAGGGCTTCATCGTAATACATGTAAATTATATATATAGTATGTAATATACAGAATAAGACAAAATAATGCACTGCAAAGTTATTTAATTGGTTGGTGTTCCCTTAATATTAAAGAATAGGTAATAAATAATAACAAAATATATATTCTAGAAAAAAGGAAGGAATACAAAAAATAACTTGAAGACTATAAAAATGAGGAGTACAGTTATTAAAACAAATAAACATAATTATTTATAAATCATAAATAGACTAATTAATTAAATTAAAACTATGTTGATAATGGCAAAAATGGGCAAAAATTGTGTATCAGGAATCGGGATATTAAGAATATATAGCCAGGATATCACGAAAGTAAATATTATATATCAAGTTGTTTTTTTTTAAATATTGTTTATATGTTTAAACAAAAATACAACTATATACATGTACTGTTAACGGTTTCCAGGACTCAGTCCACAAAATTTCCCACCGCGTCTCCTGGTGATGGGTTGGGGTTATACTCTCGATGGCGTTTGACATGTCCAGATAATACTCAGGATCACTGGGGGATGAACTTCATTGGAAGAAGAAGTAGACGAGCGTCATGCTCCCTGTTTGTTTAAAACTTCTTTTCCATGTATAGAAAAAAAAAGTATACGCATAGTAGACGCTACATATTCCACTATTATTCTTTCCTACCCTACTCACCATACATTTCTAGTTACCATCAAAAATAATGTTTGTCGTATGATGAAATACATTTTGTTAAGTCAACTGCAAAATTGCGATACCGCAAGATGTATTTTTAGAATCATTATAGATGGCCGGCCCATCAACAAATTGCATTATTTTGTTACCTCAAATGCTCAACATACATTTGTAGTCACAATCAAAAGTCTTTACCATGTTAATCACAACTTTCATTTCTGTATTGCTGCGAAATGTTGAAGAATATTTTTGTGATCGTTTTTAATTTTTACATCCGCAAAATAGTTTTCCAAGAAGTGGGGGGGGGGTCATTTTTAAGAGATAATTGGATTGAAATGAGTAATTTATTTTCATCTTTATTGATACAATAATTAAAACAATTTTAAGTACATTTTTTTTACTGTTTCTAAATTTTACAAAAATCTTGTAAAATGAGCGTTGACAGAGATAGAGTGGAGTGTAGCGATAACGCCAACTCTGGATAGAGAATGGGCTGAGACATGCATAATTATTACATGCTTTGACCTTCTAAGGTTTTCGGAAAATCATTACGTGTAGTTTTAAATTTTCGGGAAATTGAATACAATATATCGTGTTCAGTTGTATGATGTGAAAGGTGTTTGTTCATTTTGTGGTGGAATAGTTGAACATCATTTCTTAAACTCTCTTTTCACAGCTGAATCTTTTGTAATGTTGAAATGCAAGTTAGATTTTATTTTCTCTCGGAAATTTCTGATCCTCATTTAGAATACAATTTCTTGATCTTATGCTAAAATAACACTGAAGAAGCTATTTCGAAGAAACCAAAATACAATGTATATTTTTTTTTTAAATAGTAAAACAAACCAAACAAATCAAAGTAGTCCAATTTCTGAGAGAGAGAGAGAGAGAGAGAGAGAGAGAGAGAGAGAGAGAGAGAGAAAAAAAGATTTCGCGACAGTAAAAATGAAGGATAAAATATACCACTATCAGAACAAAAGCAAAATGGAATTGGAAAATCGCAGAAACAAAGTTAAAATCGATATATCTAACACACATATATACATGATCATTCAATTACCTGGCTTGCTACATGCATTTCAATAAAGAGTGGCGGAGTTTGACTATTGATATGATCCAAATCATCCCCTCTTCTTATAAAGAACTCCGAGTACTAATCTAAAAAAAATATTCATCAAATATTTATTCTTCCTGGCATAGAAGTGAGCATATTACATGTAACGTATGAAAATTGTGAACGTTATGAAATATAAACTCCATACGCGAGAGCTTGCTACATGCATTTCAATAAAGAGTGACCGTTGCGATTTTTTTCAGAATACGAGTAATATTTTTAAGCGATGGAAGACTGGTATCATTTGTATAATGCTGTTTATCATTTTTGTATATTATTTGGAAACGTTGATAGGTTGAAAACGGGTCACATGACGTTCTATAAAAAGTGGTATAGCATGGACGTGACTAATTATAGTAACACCCATGCAATATTATACAAATAATGACTTTTAATGAGGTGGATACAAGGATTTATTAACCCAAGAATATTATAATTACCGAGGCCAGATGGCCGAGGTAAATATATTTTTCTTGGGTTAATAAATCCTGGTATACATCGAATTGAAAGTCATTAATTGTTTTATTATATGACAAATTTTATATGTTGATTTTACCCTTTAAATAAGCTTTTATCACAACGTTTTCTTTGGTTTCGTATGGTGCAAGACATTGGAATGTTATATTCACCACGCGTTACGTCGCGTGAGGTGATTATAACGTTTGATCAAAGAACGTTTCTAGGGACGCCAGCCAATCAGATAAAAGAAATAGCTATAGTTATATAATAAACAAATTTATTATATAGATATCGATGAAATACCGTGATTTCCGAGTTAAATAAAAACGATAATTTCACTAGTGAAATTACCATTTTTATTAGCCGTGGCTAAGCCACAGGCTATTGCTACCAGAACCTTCAAGAACGGTAACTCATGCTGTATGACGTATGGTTCACGTGCCACTCAGTTATTACTGCGTATTGAAACATAGTTCTCATTATAGTGTGTATTGATTTCGCAATACCCAACGAATAAATATGACAAATGACCACAATAAATTAATATACAAATGAGTTTCTATGATTCTAAATCTATTGAGACTGGAACTTCCAGCTGTAAAATTTTCAGAATCGATGCGTAGATATCCATTGTTTTGATTGTGTCGTCACATCACTTCAATCTAAGATGTCGGAGGGAAGGGCTAATTTAAAAACAATAAATATTTATCCCATTTAAGGGTGTAAATATAAATATTCAAGGTTAATTAAGGATGTAAATATAAATATTCAAGGATAATTAACAATGGAAGATTTTAGAAAAAAATATTTATCTTACAGAACGGTATCATTGTACTTCACACAAATCAGATTAATGTAAACTGTACACAGTTCAATAATATATAAATAGATCGCTATTTTTAACCAGATGGAGAGTACGTGGGTCTAATTGAAGAACAATCAAAGAACCCAAAACTACTATTTGCGTTGTTTTATGTGTTATTTATAGCAATATTGTGCATTTAATAATCATTTTGATTACAAAAATATAAATAAAATTATGAAAAACGATCTAGTTTAGCAAATATCACTTCTTCTTTTCCCAATCGCGGCGATTTGCAGATCGACATGAAGAAAAGAAGCCATAATCTACGTTTTACATAGTTTTAAGTGTTATTTACATGAAAATCTAGATTTAATAATCATTTTCTGTACTTTATTACAAAAAAATATTTAAACCGATATATTTGAGCAAATATTATCATTGTTCTTCTTTTCTGATATTTTTGTTTTTCTGGTAAAATACTTCTTGAATACGATAGATTTCAGTAAACACGATATCGGCATTTTTATAAAAGACACGTGGCAAACATACACGGGTGCCATACGCATATAGGACGATTATTCAAAATTACAAGTCGACTTGAACTTCGTGTAATTATCATACCTAGAAAAGTTGTAAATTTTTAATCATTTTGATCAAGGATTTAAATATATGTTACCTCTGTTTAATTGACGTGGGACATAGAGTCGTGTCGGGGTAGAAACTAATGATACATTTTATTCTTTCAAACAATTTTAAGAGGCGAATTCCTCTAAAAAAATAATTGTCAAAATTAAAATGCATTCGTCAATTACGAAAATGACGAGAGCGCTGGCTGAATCACAGTTAAATAGCAGTAAATCATTATACATGTACTCGAAAGTCCCCCCCTCAGTTGCAGTCGCAATTTTGCAAGTTCTAAACGGGTGAAATTCGTAGCTCTATAAGACCATAAGAGTTACGGGACCGCAGCTAATATGTTGCCTAAATGTGTAATCTAAGCAGGGCCTCCAAGAGACATTTTACAAAGCGGACAAGACTGCTTTGGAAAGGCTGAGACCTCTCTCAAAATAGAGGATTTGAGGTCCAATTAAACCGCTGCTAAACTTTCATGAATATGTTATTTCTTGTGCAGCAGAATGTCTAGATAACATATCCTTTATACAAAGCAGTAACAAATGTAATTTAGAAGTCTAAGTTAATTTTACATACATGTAATAATTTTTCTAAATCAACTAAAAATATTTGAAAATGCAAAAAAAAAAAAAAAAAAAAAAAATGAAATAAAACATCTACGGCTAAGGATAATGGGGCCCTTCAGAGAATCACTGGCCCTTTCATGGCTCTCCTTTGCACCAGACGATGAACCGGCTGAACCCACNCCCCCCCCCCCCTTTTCCTTCCTCTCATAGGATCAGGGTCCGTATGAATAAAACATCTTAACTTAAGTATTACTTAAACTAAGATTTCACTAAGGAATCCCTTAGTTAAGTGATAATCTTAAGTAGTATGCACATAACTACTTAAGTTTTTACTTAACTAAGGAAACCTTAAGTGGAAATTATCGGAACTCTTCTCCAGTCATTTACCGTTTAATATTATATTTATTCATCCTTAGTAATTTCGCTTTGATTTTTCAATACATATAATGCACGCTTTTATTACTTTGTGCGGTTAAGCATTCAAGGTCGGGTTTGTTTGAATATTACTATTCGTGACTGTTGAAAATAAACAATGTCTAAACGGAAGCCAAATTGGACAGATAGATAAAAAGTTGTATTGTTGGAGGAGTGTGAGAAAAGAAAGGCTATTTTAAAAGCAGTTTTCCTCATCGATAACTTCTGCGGACAAAAATAGGGCATGGCAGGAAATTGCAAATATAATTAATGCCGGGAATTGACAATTCAGTAAAACAAAAAAGACGTCAAAGAAGTACAGAAAAAATGGGACAATATATGTGCTAATGCAAAAACTGAGGTTTCATTACATCTAAACCTTTCAAATAATTCCAAATCATCATATATTTCTAATGGATTAGTTCTATCTCTAAAGATACGTTCCCTTCTCATAGCCCTCCTAACTTCTAGCATTCGATACCGGTTAACGTGAAACATTGTACGTGACAATTTTAATTTTGAAATGAGTTTATATGGGCAGACCTGTACAAAGAATCAATTAAAATGTTACATAGCATGAATTTCACGCTTGTCATAAGATAATATACGTGTATGTACAGGTACGTGCACATTTTTAATTTGAAAAACAAGACTTGTGGTTCCAACAGCGAATATTGATATTTTTGACGCAATAAATCAAGTAAACTGCCCCGGAAAAGTTACGTATACTTTCTGTTGAGATATGAAGTAATTAATAATTAAAACCAATAAAAATATATCGGACACTATACCCATCCGTTATTCATTTACGATATGGACAATTTTTCGTTGTTAATTGGTTCGAAGTCGCTGCATTTTACATACTTAAGATACCTCCATAGGTACCTTAGATTTAAGTGAAAACTTAAGTGTATTCTTATTTTAATGAGCTTTATGCATACCACTTAAGTGGAATGGGCGGAGCTATTTAAAACTAAGATTTTGCTATGGAAATTCTTAGATTAAGTAGTATTATGCATACCACTTTTAAAGTAAAAGGGGGAGGGGTACCTTAACTTAAGTGCTTTCTAAGGAAAATCTTAAATTAAGTAGCTTTATGCATACGGGCCCTGATTCTAAGGATGGATCAGTTTTTTCCCTCTTCAATTTAAGTTTCCATTTTTAGCTCACCTGACCCAAAGGGTCATGTGAGCTATTGCCATCACTTGGCGTCCGTCGTCGTCCGTCGTTAGCTTTTCACATTTCAATCTTCTCCTCAGAAACCACTGAGCCAAATGGAACCAAACTTGGCAGGAATGTGCACCAGGAGGTCCTCTATAAAATTTATGTTTTTTGTTTCGATCAGGAATTCAACATGGCGGTCAGGGCCAATAATGTGTTTTGATTGGCTCAATTTTCAAAGATCTTCTTGTCAGAAACTACACAGCCAATGGAATTGTTTTATGGTGTGAAGGATCCTTGGGTGGTCCTCTACCAAAATTATGTTTTTGGTGCATATCCAAAATCCAAGATGGCCACCACAGCAGGATGAAGTTTAACATTGGACCCTATGGTAAATACCTTCAAAGATCTTCTTCTCAGAAGCCACAATGTCAGTAAAAATGATCTCTTGCAGAAATGTTCCTTGGATGGTCCTCTACCAAAATTATGTTTTTGGTGCTGATCTGAAGTCCAAAATGGCCGTCACTGGGGGACAAAGTTTAACATTTGACCCTATGGGAAATACCTTCAAAGATCTTCTAAATCTGTTTTCTGTGGAAAGAAAGATAACTCCAATTTAATCTGTGGAAAGAGATAACTCTATTTAAATATTGACATAATTTACTTTAGTATAATACAGTTAAAATGAATCTGTATAAAAAAAATGTGATCAGATACCCACCCTAAACCGTATATATTTATGATCAGGGTGACTAGGCAAATTAAATGCCTTATAGCTCAGGCCCCCGGGTGAGGGGGTCATACCCCACCCCCTACCTGAAGTGAACTTTTTAATGGTTGAGATCCCCACCCCTAAACCATATATATTTATGATCAGGGTGACTAGGCAAATTAAATGCCTTATAGTTCAGGCCCCGGGGGTCATACCCCACCCCCTACCTGAAGTTAATTTTTTAATGGTTGAGATCCCCACCCAACATGGCCACCAGGGCCAATAATGTGTTCTGATTGAAACTTTGAAAATCTTCTTGTCAGAAACTACTCAGCCAATGGAATTGTAACATTATAGAAATATTGACTGCATGGTCCTCTACTAAATTTGTTATTTTTGTGCCGATCGCATATCCAAGATGGCCGCCATGACTCGACTTATGGACCCTATGGGAATTTCACAATTTCATCTTTTTTTCTGAAACCACGAAAGAGATTTGAACCAATCTTGGCAGAAATGTTCATTAGATGGTCATATACTAGATTTTTGTTTTTGGCGCTGATCGGAAATCCAACATGGCTGCCAGGGCCCATAATGTGTTCTGATTGGTCGAAATTTTAAAAAATCTTCTTGTTAGAAACCACTAAGCCAATTGAATTGTGACTTTACAGGAATAATCATTGGGTGTTCCTGTACTAAATTTGTGAATCATTTGCTGATCGGAAATTCAAGATGACCACCATGACTCGACTTAGTTTTAACATAGGACATATGGGAAAATTGTTTAAAAGTCGTCCCTCTGAAACCAGTCAGCCAATTTAAAGCAAATATGGCATGGATGGTCCTTGGGTAGTATACTTTTAAAATTGTGTCCGGTGACTACTACCTCCATCCAAGATGGCTGCCATGAGCAGACATAGTTTGAACATTGAACCCTATGGGATTTGAATAGTAACTTAGATGTATTCGGTATGCAGACATTGCTAAGAGGACTTAGTTATGTCAGGTGAGCGATACAGGCTCATCTGAGCCTCTAGTCAATATTACAGTCTACATACAAATACATATCAGAATGTGAAGAAAATGTCTTCCTCGTTTCAAATAAGATACGTTAATTTACATTAAATGATACAAACTAAAAGTATAAATTAGTTTGTGTTACCATGTTTGAAATGAAGAGTGATAGTACGACCTTTGTATTAATTTGTAAAAATTGTTAATCTTGAAAAAAACAACAACTTTGTTTTGAATTTATGTTCAATACATATGATGTTGTCATAAAATCTACTGTCACATGGTAAAACTCCATTGAATATCAACCAAACATTTTATCAAGTGAAAAAGTAATATTATAGTGTATATATTTTACGTATTGCTGGTTGTAGAGGTTTAGTACTTATTGTATATGTTTAGTGCTAAATGCATAATGCGAAAGGAATGATGGAGTTTGACACTTTGTGTTGTTTATAATTTTTGTAATGTCTAATTACCTTGAAAAGAATTTGAATTCCTAATTACAATGTGTAATGATTTTTTAGACTTCAGTATTGTTTTCTTTGGGGGGGGGAGGGTAACTTATAATGATATACAAAAAGAAAGCTTTGAAATAACCAATTTTTTTAATGTGTGGCCAATTGTTTCCTATACACTTAACATTTTCATATCAGAATAGCCAGTTTAGCATTGTTATTGTTGTTAATGTTTTTTCATGGATAGATTTTAAAATCTATTATGATTTTTTTTTATTTTATATATCGTAGCATAATACAGACAGTATTTCATTAAAGATTTTTTTCTGTCTGATATGTGATACTTTTTATTATCTTTTTCTCTTTGAAACTACCTGTGCAATTACTTGATACAACATTATGTGATAACGTTTGTCAGTGACTTGCGAAAGGTAGGTTGTATACTCTGGGTACTCCGGTCTCCTCAAGCCAATCAAACTAACCGCCACGATATAGCTGAAATATTGTTTGAAAGTGGCGTTAAACGCCATAATCATAGAAATTAGTGAATACTTTTCGTGTTAGTGAATACTTTCCGTGGAATATTATTATACCATTATGTCATCTTTTTATCTGTGGTAATAAAATCTCTGATAATCCTGCAGCTGCTCCATTGCCACCTTTTACTTACATGCCACTCAGGCGAGGTGTACTCGCTACAACATTGGTGATAAAGTTTGTCGGTGACTTGCCGAAGGTTCATGGTTTTCTTCGGGTACTCCGGTTTCCTCCAGTAATAATATTCCAAGTCTGACCCCATGGTGTCAATAATTGCACTATAAATTTGGCTATTATTATTCTTAATTTACTGCTTTTGGTTGCCATTCTCAATTGATATCTGTTATTATATGAACTGCTAATTATTTTTTTTTAAATAAGCAATGTTAGGTCCAAAAAATTGTTGACTTGCAAACTAATATTTTTACAACATTACCATTCTTAAGCGAAAACATCAAGTCTCTTATATTTATGTATTATAACCTTATCAATCAGATCTGAACATCAAGGTGCCAGTATATCAAACATGGTTAATATTTAAATGTAATGATTTGTCTAAACTGCCATGACATGGAAATATTAAGATGATATATGCTTGTTGAATGCAGTAAGGAGGTAAATTCAACATGGCTACAAACAGTAGCCTATAGTGAATAACATTTACATCTTGACTCAATTCAACCAAATGTGTTCTTAGTGTTGTTGCTTTGGTGTTGATTCATCACAAACATGGCTGTAAAAGGGCTACTTGAACAGCTATACAGATGTCTCATGTTGTCAAAGCCTAAATCTTGTTTCCAACACCCATATTTTTTTATTTCAAGGCTTTCACATTGAGATTGAAAGATTACCACGGCTCTCAGTACTTTCAGTACTTTGATTTTCACTCTCGCTATTTTTCCCGCCATTTCTCGAGCCCAACTATTTTTTTTTTATATTATTATATGGAGTGATGTCCCTTTGCTTCATTTCATTGACAGATTGTTAGTTTCATTTATGATAAAGGAAATATTTAAAAAAATAAACAAAAGGATATCTTAATCTAGTATTTCATTGCGATACAATAGAAATCAGGTAAATTTGGCAAACATTGACATGTTTTAATACTTTTCATGGCAGAATTATGCTCTAACAACATGTGGTCTCTGTAGAAAGAATCTTTCCAACAGTAGGATAAAACTTTAACCACCCCCAAAAGATCGTCTGCTATAAATTAACTCCAAATAACAGTGTTCGTTCTATTGCTTCTTGTGAAATCAATCCAAATTTTTCACAGCTTTCGTCAACCACAAGTACTAGTTCAATGACTTGTGATCTGGTTTTTTATGGGAACACTTACATTTCCGGAGGAACTTTTAATTTTAACAATCCTACGTCTAGTCAGAGTGATGATTCCGGGCTACAAATAGCAAAAACTAAATATAAAAGAATCCTACCTTTATCGTTTAGTGGTTCCGATTCTGAGTGAACTTTAGTCCAGTTTCTTTCCGTTCTAATCCGTTTGAATTACACATTTAACGTTTGAACCGTTTGGACCCACATTTAACGATTTACATTTCCTAGCTGTTATATTGTTAAATTACTTGTTTTGTAATTATATAATCCATCGAATTTGAAATAGTTTTGGCTTTGTTAATGGCCAAATATTGGTATGCATCCGACTTCTTTCAAAAAACATTCTTCCCACAAGGGTACAAATGAAATGTATACATATAGAAAAAATGAAACATACATGAAGTGTCAATAAATAAAATTGTGTCTTTCAAGGTCGAGTGCATACTATGGTCACAAAGTTTACAAGTAACGAACATGGAAATTATATTCCTAATCGAAATATGTGCACATGAATTTATTTATTTACAAAATTGAAAGCATTAGACAAACTTTTCAGTCAACGAGTAGCCAAAGACACAGTTGTATATTAATGCGCAATAAAGAAATAAATCCATGCAATGCAGATGAAAGAAAATATCAAATTTACTGACTCAAAACAGTCTATATAATAAACAGTATAACTAACTTCGATGTCAGATTACCAAAATTATGTCACTCATGACCGCACAACACTGATAATTCACTCATGCGCTTCGCGCATTCGTGAATAGGAATGTTAGACAAACTTTTCAGTCAACGAGTAGCCAAGGACACAGTTGTATATTAATGCACAATAAAGAAATAAATACATGCAATGCAGATGAAAGAAAATATCAAATTTATTGACTCAAAACAGTCTATATAATAAACAGTATAACTAACTTAAAGACAATAGAAATTTTAGATTTCCTGCCAACCACACAGGTAAATTCTCAAGCCTGTGACATCACGGCGAACATCCCTATTATCAGTTGTGCGGTCATTCGTGACATATTTTTGGTAATCGAACATCACAGTTAGTTATACTATAAGTATTTTTAGAAACATCCGTGGGATACACGATTTAGCAATGTGTTTTAGAAACATCCGTGCCATACACGATTTATCAATGTGTTTTCCAAAATTTTCCAAAATTTCAAAATTTTCCAAAATTCAAAAAAAAAATCAAAAATTTCATAAAATTTCAAAATTTTCATAAGATTTCAAAATTTCAAAAAACAATTTCAAAATGATAAAATTTGCAAAAGGTTTCCAAATTTCAATTTTCATAAAATTTCAATTTTCATAAAATTTCAAAATTTTAATGGATACAAATGTATTTAAATAATAATATTGAAAAACGATAAAACAATTATAGCCTACCATTTCGGTTTATATACCTAAAAATATATATCGACCTCGGACTTCGTCCTTGGTCTATATATATTTATAGGTCTATAAATCCATGTATTGACCTCAATGGAAGGCTATAGCTGTATAATATAATATAAAAGTATAATATAAAAGTAATCGTTGTCCGGGTGGTGCTGAAGGGACAATTGTATTTATGATGTTATTGTGACCAACGGTGGAATTTGCCTGTCACACAGAACTTAGTTTGCTTGTCAAATTATGTCAGGACATTAAACAGGGTGTTCATTTAATAGTTGATATAGGTGTTGGCTGCAAGCTTTGTTATCTCAATAAAAACATTAATTAAGCATCACACAACGTGAGGTCTGTAAACCGATTATTTCTCGTCCTGGTTTATACTGGTTGTAATGAGACTAGTGAAATCCAATCTCACAAGTACCTTCTGAGGGTGTTGGTGTGTATCAACACGCCTGGAAGTGCAAATCAATTAACAAAAGTAATTGTTAAAAAAGAACAATTTGAATGCACAATGTATCTTCGCTAGCTTTTAAAATGTCAATAAATTATTAACTGTTTTGCAAACATTTCTCCCATACTCTTTCTACATATAGTGGAACTGACAATTGATTCTCTTCTAAATATGTAATTAACAAGCCATTATATGGAAATCTGCTCGTTAGACATGTTCAAGTATGCATATCCTCTCCTGTCTGAAATGGTTTGTTAAGGCAGGTTTATTGCTTGACCATTGATTGGTTTGAGTATTTTTGTTTGAGGAGATATTGAGTGAAGGTGACTAATCGGAAACCGAATAGCCATGTTCCTTCGAATTTCACTGTTAACGCACAACAGTGTAATTTCAGTATGATGTTTCTACTTTGTGTGTGTGTACCAGAAATCTTTTGTCATTGAAAAATATGATTATGGATGTAGGTATCTACAGACATATTTTCAATCGTTTTATATTGTCTTATCAAAGGAAAACAAGAGTTTACCAGAAAAAGAAAAAACACATTTCAATTTCCGTGTTTGTTTCTTAAAATTCCAGCAAATTGCACTATTAGTTTGTTATATTAATCTGTGTTATCAATTGAAATGAATAATATCGTGGGAAATTGCATGATCTTTGTCTTGTTACCAGATTTACATTTTAAAATTTGTTCCTATGGGCTATTAAAAAAATAAACCTTCAACAATTTAATTGTGGGTACTCATTGTTGTGATACTATATTTACTGCAGTATTATTAAAATAGAAAAAAACCTTATGTTTTTATTGACAGTAGACAAACAAGCACATTTATGCATATTACATCATATGTTTGGTAAAAAGGAACCGAAAACTCCACTAGAGATTGGAGAAAGAGTAAATTATTCGGTGGATGGGGGTGTGGTATTTAACGCGACACCACTTCCAACAATATTTCAGAAAAATACCACCGACCTGTCACAAATATATGTAGAGAATACTGAAGGGGAAATCAAAGTGGATAATCCAGAGAAACTGGCAACATGGGGTACATTTGACAAAAAAAACAAAAAAAACACAACACAATACGTGTTGTACGCCGCTATGTACGCAAGCAAACATAACGTAAATAAGACATGAACCCTCTTACAAATAATTGGACGCAACACAGGTACGTGTGGTAAGGCTGTCACGGTTAGCAAAATCACTATCCGTTTAACCGACCTTCATTAACCGAACCGATCCCGTTTAAACGGTAATTGAAAAGACTCATGTGAAGCATGCAGCTATTGTGATTGTGAAAGAACGGTTTTACTGAAAAGTCTGTGTTTTTTGTTTTTTTGTGGAAGATCTCGAACTTTAAGACTTAAAATCACACCCATGAAATGACAATTTTGGTATGCTACACTTGTCTTTATACATGTGTACATGTATGGAAGCAATATTTTGTGTCCGATGTAAACTCCGACATTATTGAATTAACTTCCATTGACATGTAAAACGTGATAAGATCTACGAGTTACAGTGATGGGTTTGTCAGGAATATGAAATAAAAAGTACTCTCAAACTCTGAGCTCTTCTCGTAAAACGACAGTGTGTTAAACGACCCAACGTCAGTGCCCAGCGTACATATTTATTTTCCAAGTTGTGTATTGGGATATGATGACCTGATGTTTGTTAAACATTTGATTGGGTAATGAATAAAAGGGACCGTCTCAATGTTGTTTTAATCTCAATTCAGATTGTTATTGATTTTTTGTTTTACCGATGTTACTGTACTTTTACCATTCTCTATCCAGAGTTGTCGTTCCTGCTACGCTACACACCATCTCTGTCAACGCTCAATTTACAAGATTCTTGTAAAACTTAGAAACAGTAAACAAAATGTACTTAAAATTGTTTTAATTATTGTAAATATCCATAAAGCTATTTTGCGGAGGTAAAAATTAAAAAGTTAAAAACGATCACAAATCATTTTTAAGAGAGAATTGATATGAAATGAATGATTTATTTTCATCTTTATTGATATTTACAATAATTAAAACAATTTTAAGTAGATTTGTTTACTGTTTCTAAATTTTACAAAAATCTTGTGTAATGAGCGTTGACAGAGATGTTGTGTAGCGTAGCAGGAACGACAACTCTGAATAGAGAATGTACTTTTACTTGACCGTATTTTACGCTTGATCTCGTATACACGTATACATTACGGTTAACCGTTTACTAATACGACGATTCCGTGATAAGACGTTCTCCTGACTTGGAGGAAGAATTCGTACCACCGATCACGTGACTTCATAAAAAATCTAGGCATTTTTAGCAGTAGACACTGCAGGTAGAAATGGATCGAGGAAAACGATCTCAAAAGTCATCCAGCAAATATTGGTACGTGGTTCCGGGGTGTACATCTGACAGCAGGAAGAAACCCAATCTGGAAAAATATGTAACATTTATCCCATTTCCGACAAAGTTGAAAGACCACAGGCCATTTTGAACTACAGATGCCTAGATTTTAGTCACGTGGTGATGGAAGTCACATGACGGTATTATCTGAATACCAGTATCCCGGACCCAAGTATTCTTTAAACGGATAGTATTTGAAATGTAACCGCCGACGGTTACACCGATAACCGTGACAGCCTTAACGTGTGGACAGGACCCTATGTTCCCCCATTTTTTTTTTTTTTTTTTTT
>MJUT01017040.1:59603-78829 GCA_002080005.1 Gigantidas platifrons | reverse complement strand
GGCCTGGTCTTTCTGTACAGACGACTTTATTTGTGCATGGTTATGTCTTTTAGGCCTGGTCTTTCTGTACAGACGATTTTATTTGTGCGTAGTTATGTCTTTTAGGCCTGGTCTTTCTGTACAGACGACTTTATTTGTGCGTGGTTATGTCTTTTAAGCCTGGTCTTTCTGTACAGACGATTTTATTTGTGCGTGGTTATGTCTTTTAGGCCTGGTCTTTCTGTACAGACGATTTTATTTGTGCGTGGTTGTCTTTTAGGCCTGGTCTTTCTGTACAGACGACTTTATTTGTTTGTGGTTATGTCTTTTAGGCCTGGTCTTTCTGTACAGACGACTTTATTTGTGCGTGGTTATGTCTTTTAGGCCTGGTCTTTCTGTACAGACGATTTTATTTCTGCGTGGTTTTGTTGGGGGGGGGATAGCCAACTATTATAGGTCAACCGTTTTTTACTTTTGAATTTCAGCTGAACTTGTTTTTCCAAGTTACAAGTTTATTGTATTCCATCTTATTCACTTGGCACAATCATATTTCATTATGTATTAAAGTAATCACAAAATGTTTTCGTTACACATATTATAAGAGTATTGATGTTATATTACATCCAAATGATTTCAAATTTTTTAAATATTAATACATTAAAATTCTAAGGTATCGATTGAGCATCCTAGTTCTTCACACACGGTCGTGTTTTGAACCATGAGCGATTTGATTGAATAGGCAACACAATAATTAAATGTTGGGAATGTAATGTGATATGCAGTAATGTATGATAAAATCATTAATTTAGTAATAACATATAAAGGCATTAAAATCAAGTTGATAACGAATTGCAGTTAATTTAAATGTTTGTTTATTCTGTATGGTGTTTTTTTGTTTGTTTTGTTTTGAATACGTTCCAATGAGGATCATGGTTAATTTTAGGTTTTCAATTGAAGTGGACTTATTACAGTAACATTAAAGGTTCAAATATTGTACCGCGAACAGTATGCTGAGTAATTTAAATATTTAAGGTATATAATGTTACATTGCTATATATTTAAGAAATAAATCATGGAAGCCAGAATGTGTTGGGAGTTTTAACATGGATTGGCGAATATTAGTATTTTATCCCGAGCCAGAAACGAGGGATAAAATTTACTAATATCCGCCAATCCATGTTAAAACTCAAAACACATTCTGGCTTCCATGATTTATTTCGATTCTGATATGTCTAAGAGTACAAATACGGTAGTATACTTTGATTGGAAGACGGTAATTTATATTTACGCTTGCGGAAAATGTCGCACACAACTTATGTAATTCGAATAATACTGCGCCCTTTATCGGCATTATTCGGGTTACAAATTATGATGCCAATAGAAAAGTCAGTCACATTCACCGGCGCATGTGCTAATGAGATTATACCGAATGGATAACTCGCTCTTATGTTAACAAAGCGAAAGACGGAGGTCATGTTAGAATTCAATGTAATTACTAAATTAAAACATATCTGAATATATTAGCCGTTTTTTTGGCTATCCTGTTTACGCTCTTTGGATTTATTCCTCCCAAACACTATTAAATTATTTGTCTTTCCAGTCATTCGATTTTGAGTACCTGATGAAGGTTATTCTAGACACACGTCGTGTGCACTAAATTTGATATCTACGTTTTTATTACATCTTTTGCAGGACCGGATTACAATTTTGTAGGCCCCTGGGCAATAGATACTGCGAGACCCAAGTGATACAAATTCAATCAACATACTTATATTTTCATTATGCATTTACAAATGAAGTAACTTTTCACAGTAAATTAATATCACCTAATCTTTCAGTTGGCATAGGCCTCTGAGCTGCAGTCCTTAAAGTCCATCTCTTAATTGGGCTCTAGCCCTTTGCATTAGCATGCAATTCTTTAGACTCTGCAATTCTGTGAATATCATTATATAGTAGTCCTATAATTAAATATAGCTTTCTGAACTCATCCCTCTTCTTATAAAGAACTCCGAGTACTAATCTAAAAAATGTATTCATAAAATATTTATTCTTCCTGACATAGAAGTGATCATATTACATGTAACGTTTGAAAATTGTGAACGTTGTGAAATATAAACTCCATATGCGAGAGCAATCAGAATATTATTGTCAAGGTATCGAAAATTGATAATGGCAAAACTGAAGTCGTCTTATTCTGGTAGAAAGATGACTATTGGTATCAAATTGAAATGAGGCAAAGGAAGATGTTTCTTAGGTATCCTTTGTCTTCATATCTTAGGGGTATATTAATGGAATCCAGTTAGAATTGACAGAATATCGTCCAAACAATTTCTATATAGTTAGATGATATATAGACATTTTTTGGAAAATGTCAATATGGCCTAAAATAGTAATATAACATGCCAGGGGACTCTAAAATTAAACATACACTCAAGATAACTGTTTTTTCAATTAAAAAAAAGTCCTGGACCCAAGTGCCTGTGTATTTTACATGTACGAAGAAGACTTTATTTCAATAAAATATCATTACATTACGATATATCTATAACGATTCCGGGGACACTGTAGTGGATTAAATACCTTGCTGTTACTCCATTATTTTACAATTCATGAAGACATTTTAATTGCATAATGTCAGACCTTTAAATTGAAATATAAATATAATGATCAATTAAGTAAACATAAAATCGTCCTATACAGAGTCTGTAAAGAAGGACACTCTTTTTTAATCAGATCAATATTGCGATGGAATTCTGCTTGAAAATAAACAATACAGTGTATTGATATAAAACAAAATAGTAATACAGACCATTGTATTTGTGTTCATGCTTAAACAAATGGAAATAATATATTAAGGTTGATATCAGATTAACCAATTGATTAGACTCAGTACATATATTAGAAAGAATCAAATGTATTAACCCCTAAAGCTTTTAGGTGATGAGATAGCAGGACCAACTTAATGGTTGTTTTATTGTTAGTTTATTGATAGTTACAGTCAAACCTTTCCATGCGGTCACCCCTATTAAGCAGTCAACTGTATTAAAAAGTCACCATTTTCCTCTCTTGTCATAGAAAATTTCATATGAATTGAACCTCTAATAAGAGGTTATCTGTCTTATAAGGCCACTTTTTCTTTGTCCCAAAGATGACCTCTTAATACAGATTTGACTGTATATTGAAGGACAGTACAGGCCGTGATTGTCTGGTAATAAGATTTTTATCTATATATCTATGACATAGGACGCCTATATATCACTTTTGGGTTCGATTACCACAACTTGACAAGGCGCCCAACACTATATTATAAAAAATATCAATTATGTGCGTCATATAAATTGATTTCTGCGGGAATTGTGCAATGATGTACAGCAGATATGCGGTTTTCTCTGGAAACTCGGGTTTCTTGAAAAAAAATGGAAATAAAAGCATTAAAAGACATATTACCCATAATCCAGAGATGGATTAATTATTGTTTATTGTCGTATAAACAAAATTTCAGCAACCATCGGGGCGACAAAAAGTTGACAAACAATAATTTGTAATGTAGACACTGTGATGTATGAACGGGGGTCTTGACAATGTGATTTATGGTCGGCGGTTTTTGCTTACTGCAAGTAATCGGAAGGATTGGTGGCCACTCACAAAAGCAGAACCTCAATAATTGCAATTGCGAATTGATCTAAACTTGTACGTAATGTAGCATATTTATTTGGAGAAATTGGAGGGTCCGGGTGGTTCAATGAGTTAGGTAGTTTGATTACTTCACAACTCATACAAGCCTATCACCAATATGGCGTGGGTTCGCGCCTGGCTTTGTAAATTACAAAATGGATGCACTCGACTCGCAGCCGCAAGTGGTAAGGTTTACCAGTTGCTTTCCCATGGTCGGTGGTCTCTCCGGCGTAATCCGGCTTCTTCCACAACTAAAACTGGTCGCCATGATATAGCTGGATTATTGTTGAAAGTGGTGTTAAAACACCAAAAATCAAAAAATCAATCGGATAAATTGTAACGAGCAACGCAGAAACTACATCATATTTCTATATAAGTGTTCTAATGTGCAGCTATTTTATTTATTGTGCATCAAACCATGCAGATAAAATATTTATAACCTTCCTATTGTTTATATAATAAATGTTACAATCGAATGAAGGTTATTTAAAGTATCAAACATGTTGAAACATTGTCTGCAGTTTATATGAAATGACAATTACTTGGTAAATGAAAATCAAATGAAATACCACACTACCGGGATAGTGCCAAATTCTAAAGATCTGGTGCAGCTTTGTTTGACAAAGAAACACAATGAGAATAGTTTCGAATCTGCAAGATTGCATTTTTGATTTAAAATGAGCAATTGGGAAGTCCGTCAGGTGTTCGGTATTCGCACGTACCAAAAGATTAATAGCACGATTATAAGGCTAAACTAGTACAAGGTTAAAGTTGATATTTATCCTAGGATACTAATAAATAATCAACTTTACGATGGTGTAGCGTCAGAGAAATGTATTTTGGTCAATATAGACCTTATTATTTCTTTTATACATACGCATGCTTTACAATACGACTAGCTAACATTCAAAAGATGATCGTGACTTTATTTCACAATACATCTTTATAAAAACATATAAAGTAAACAAATAATACATAAAGGAACTGACAAATTAATCTTAATCATTAGGTCCGGGTGGCTCAATGAGTTAGGTCGTTGAATCTAACAACTCATACAACCCTATCACCAATACGGCATGGGTTCTCGCCCAGCTTTGTAAATTATAAAAAAGGTGCACTCGACTCGCAACCGCAAGTGATAATGTTTACCAGTAGCTTGCCCAGGGTCGGTGGTTCTCTCCGGGTACTCCGTCTTCCTCCACCACTGAAACTGGTCGCCATGATATAGCTGAAATATTGCTGAAAGTGGCGTTAAACACCAAAATTCAAATTCATTCATTAAAGAACTGAGTATACACAGAGCTTAAATTTCATCTGTATGTTATGCATTACTCGACAATCCAGTAGCGTAGCTAGAGGGGGCGAGAGGGCGGTCTACCCAGGGTGGCACTTTTCTTAGGGCGGCACCTTTGCGTCTACTGTATAAATCTGTATATCGGTCATTTTCAAAAAATGTCCTTTCTGAGTGGACACGCTAAATTCACCTTTATTCCATATCCCAACGAGTTGATTGTTTGCATTATTCATGGAGATTATTTGACAAAAACAAAATTAAAAAACAAATTGAAATAAATAATATATTTAGAATTGTATATCAAATATTGAGTGAAAATGCCATGTCTCAAACTGAAAGTTTCGTGTTTTCATCGTAATAACTTCAACATTTCAAGTTTTTTGAACACAGGAAAAGAGTTTTATTGTTTAGAGAACTAATAAGGAGTGTAATTTTAATATCATAGGGAATTTATTCATTGTAGACAAAAAAAAGGTTTTGGTTAGAAGACATGTACCCAGACTACATGTCTTTCCTGTTACCATTTGCTAAAATCGACCCGTAAGAGTTTTCTTACTTTCAACAAACATCTGATTACCATGTGCTTTTATACCTCACTTCCTGCCAGGAAAAGTTATTGGTGCCATTTTTTTCAAATGTCAAAGAGGACATGATTTCAGCCTAAAGGGTATGTTGTATGTATACGATTGCCATACGGAAATTATTCATATCTGTTCCGTCAATGTTTGATTTATAATGTATGTATGTATGTTTCCGGTTGAAAAATAAAACATGTGGTTGAAAAGTTAAAAGATGTTGTTCTAAAGCCAAATACGACCTCAAACAGTTCCCCAAGCACAATAATATGACATGGTGGAGAACCCGTTATTGTATTTATTGTTATTATAGTTGAAATAACCACTGTGAACATTGTATTTTTTTTTTGTAACTATGGATTTTACACGAGATCAAACACCTCGCCGTCAACCCCAAAACAACATTTTATTTGACAGTTTTCACGATACGTTACCAACTTTGTCTCAAAATACTAGATTTCCGACATCGTCTCCAAAACCAAGTAGTGACAAAGTACATATTCCAGTACCAATACCGTCGTTAAATAAAGACATAACTGTGCCGATATTCAGTGGATATGCTCACGAAAACGCTGAACGATTCATGGGTGAATTTACCTCCTATATGACTTATCAAGGTCTAGACATCCCGGAACATGAGAACAGGTTAATAGCAGCCTTTCACTTGCATCTTGCTGGCCCAGCAAGGGTATGGTTTAGCACTCTACAAACAAAAGTGACTGGGTCACTTACATGGCAGAAACTTTTCATAGCATTCAAATCTGAATATATTAACAATAACTATTATAACAACCCAAATTTACTTGTGCAGTCCGAGATATTCAACAATATGCGATTAGGACCAACCCAACCTTTGGAGGAATTTTACAGTATTCTTGTAGAAAAGGCCAACAAATTACAAAAATCAGATTTAGACATTCTAACAAAATTCATCGATGGACTACCCTCTGATATAAAATATTTTGTACGTGTGCAGAATCCTAAAACTCACGCTGAGGCTTTAATCAGTGCCCAGATGGGTCAGGCGTATGGGTAGCGCACAAACCCAGGTTTAAATTCAAAGGATCGTCTGGTCTTGAGTGACATGCCGGAAGCTGAACCGTGTGTACAATCAGCTCGGACAGAGCGAATTGAGATCGCCGAGATGAAGGAACAAATTTCTCGTCTGAACAATACTATCGACAAACTACAGAATTCAGGACATTCTATGACTGTATCATCACACCAACTTCAGGATTTTTCCAACAAAAGAATTCCGTCACCTTGTTTTAAGTGTGGTGCTCATGGTCGTTATGCAAAACAGTGTCGTTGGGATGGTGTAAGCCCAGTACAGACAGACACAAAATGTCAAATTTGTGAAATGTTTGGACACACCACTATTCACTGTGTACCAGTTCCGTTAAACTTGAGAGGGCAGGCCGGGAGAGGACGCGGTCGTTTGGGCCCTCAGCATCCTCAAAACGTCCCAGATCGAAGTCCCCGTGTATGAAGTGTATACGTACAATAACTAGTGATAATAATTCTGACACGTCAGAAAATATTTCTGTTCATTGTTCAGACTTTATGTCATTATCAGTTGCATTTGGTGATAATTTCAATGTGTCTGCTTTATTAGATTCAGGTTCTAATATTAATTTGATTTCAGAAAAGTTATATCAGTCATTACCATTAGAGTATCAATCAGAAATTGATGAAAATGGTTGTGATATTATTTTAGCAAATGATCAAAAGGTATGTGTGCTTGGTACTGCAATTATTTCTGCTATTACTGTACATGTTACTCATGATATGGAAGTGTATGTTATTGTAGAGTGTTCAAAACCATTAATTTTGGGAATTCCATATTTGCAATCACACAATATGATTTTGAATTTTGGTAGTAATACAATTTCTGTACCTTCAAAGCAAATTAAATGTAAAAAGACAGTAGTTATACCACCATATTCAGATTTATGCTGAAGTTCCAAAATGTGTTAATATTGGACAACAGTTATTATATAATACAAGCAATTTTTGTATGAAAAAGGGCATTTTTATTGCAAAAGCTCTGGTATGTGTTTCTGTAGATAATTTTGTACCTCTTAGAATTTTAAATCCAACTAGAGACCCTATTACTATTCATAAAGGGAAATGTTTAGCAGAATTTACTGTTATTGATGAGAATTATCAAATTTGTAGACCACAATGTACACATGTTGTATTAGATAAAAATGATTGTGTTACAGGTACAAGTCAAAATTGTAATAATGTTGAAAACAAAGGTAATGCTAAAACATGTACTAGTACATTTGATGTTTTTATGTCAAATTTTGATCTTAGCAATGATAATTTATCTGATGTTCAAAGAGAACAGTTAGCCAATTTGTTATATTCTCATAAAGATATTTTTATGACTCAAGAAAATACAGGTATGGGGTATACTGATATTGTACAACACCATATTCATATGTAACCAAACTTTGAATCTTGTCATCAGAGACCCTATAGGCTTTCTCCAGAAAATCGAGAAGTCTTGCGTGATCACTTAGAAAAACTTTAGATCAAGGCATTATATGTACTGTTTCTCCGGATGAGGATGTGCCCATTACTAGCCCTGTGGTATTAATTTCTAAAAAGGTTAAACCAAGTAAGACACAAGGCTCTAAAGAAGCAAATTTATCAATGTACAGATTTTGTGTGGACTATAGATTCCTAAATTCACAAACTCAAGATTTCAGATACACAATTCCTAATTTGCAGGAATTAACTGAATCATTTACTACACAAGTGCCAAATTTCATAACCTCCATTGATCTTTCAGCAGGATTTTTTCAGATGAGTATTGCTCCCAATTGTTCAAAATATACTGCATTTAATACGTGCTTTGGCACTTACAAGTTTAACAGATTACCAATGGGATTGAAGACATCTCCTAACTCATTTAAATTACTTATGGATAACATTTTACATGGCCTAACTTTCAAATCTGCATTGTGTTACCTAGATGACATTCTTATAACTTTCAAATCCGCATTGTGTTACCTAGATGACATTCTTATCTGTTCAGAGACTTTTGAACAGCATGTTATAGATTTGAGTGAAGTTTTGAATAGACTGTCACAAGCAGGTTTAAAGCTTGGCCCTCTAAATGCAAATTTGCACAACAAAAATGTGTATTTCTAGGATATCAGATATCCAAAACTGGACTCTGTGCTCCGACAGATAGAGTAGATGCTATTACAAACTATCCTAGACCGACAAATGTGAAGTCTTTGCGTAGATTCTTGGGAATGATAGGATGGTTCCAAAAATGTATTAACAATTTTTCTGGTGTAGCAGATGCGTTGTTTGGTTTGTTGAAGAAAAATGTCAAGTTTAAATGGACTGATATTCATACTTGTGCATTTGATACTTTAAAAACACTGCTTAAGCAATCTCCCGCATTAGCATTTCCTAGATTTGACATTTCGCTTAGGCTTACAGTGGATACTTCTAGTATTCTAGTAGGGGATTAGGATATATTCTTTATCAAGTTCATCCTGAAAGAAAAGACTCAGATGGATCACCTAACGTATTAAGATTTGGTTCTAAAGGACTAAGTAAATGGCAACGACATTATGGCCCACTAAGCTTGAACTTTTAGGTATGACAACTGCTATTATAGATTGTGCTTCGTACTTAAGAGGTAGAAAGTTTGTGGTTGAGTGTGATCACCAGAGTTTACGTCCATTATTTCAGAAAAAGCTCAAAGGAGCAATATATGAACGTTGGTTGTCGATACTCCAACAATTCAATTTTGACTTGAAATACAAGCCTGCTACTAAAATGGTTGTGCCGGATGCTTTATCACGTTGCAAATCTGATGGAAGTTTAGATTTCAGCAGTCCCGATGAACATGATCCATTTTTCCCATATATTAAAGAGGAAACTGGTGATATAAAGTTACCAGATGGTACAAATTTGTTTGACTTATTGAATACAAGTGATACAGTTACTCGACCCAATCGAGATATTGATTGTAAAGTGAAATCAGACAATTTTGACAATTCACATAAAGTTGCTGTAAATAGAATTCAGTTGTTACCGAAACTTGATATAGAGATTGACAAAGGATATGATGGTAATACATATATTCCGAATGATGAAAATATAACATATTTGAGATCAAAAAGAGATCGGGTACATAAGAGCAAAACTAAATTGAATTGGATCCAAATTGACAATTTTCAAAGTACTGAAAGTACTGTTGCACCTGACTCGCCTATGATGCACAAACAATGTACTGTCTTACAAAATAATGACAATGATGTTTATTCTGTTCAGAGTGACCAAACGTTCACCGACAATATTTTTCAGAAAACGACGGAAGATAATGTTCTTACATCAGAGAGCGATATTTTTCTGAAAGATACGTGCACAGACACTAATATTGAAACAGTCTTTCAGAAAACAACGGAGGAGCATGAAACGAACAATATTGAATTTGTTGAAAGGACAGTAGTTGAAACGGAAGATCAAGTTAAGCTTCACAACGACGAGCATTTAAGATCTTTGCGTTTGTTTTCAGAGACCGACTTTAGCATCAATAGTATCAAGGAACTGCAACGGAATGATCCAATTTTTAAGGATGTTATTGCTCATTTGTTGACCGGACAATTACCACTTAACCAAAAGAATGCGAGAAATGTGTTGACCGAATGCGCAAATTTCATGTTATATGATGGTGTCTTATTTCACAAGAGGCTACCAAGATCAAAACGAACCCAACTTTTATCTAATTATCAACTAGTTCTACTGGAAGTGCTTATAAATTCAGTTCTAGAAATACATCACGATTCTATGTTAGCAGCCCATGGAGGAATTAACGACACATACGATCGAATCAAAGAATATTACTTCTTTCGTAAAATGTCTGATGTGACATCGAACTATGTTAAATCTTGTCACTTTTGTCAGACTCGTAAATTGACAAAGATTCACACGAACTCAGGTATCACTGCTTATAAGACACCGCATAAACCATTTCAAGTTTTACAGGCTGATATTTTGGTCCTGTGCCGACAACTGACCAAGGAAATAGTTATGTTCTAACTACATGTGACATGTTCAGCAAGTTTATTTGTGCAGTTCCGCTTCCGAAAATGACGCTATTTCAGTTGCGCATGGACTATTCCAACTCTTTACTACATATGGAGTGTGTGATACACTTCTTACTGATTAAGGAACTGAATTTATGGCGACTGTTTCTCAGCATGTTTGTTCTAAATTGGGAATTAAACACCAATACACTCCCAGCTTTGTTCATCAGTGCTTAGGCCTTTGTGAAAGGTCTCACCGAACTCTTGCAGAGCGATTGACGCCCTACGTACAGGACAATGTTCATTCTTGGGATAAATATGTATCATCTGTTGTTTTTGGAATGAATAACGCTGTTAATGGATCAACTGGATATTCGCCATACAAGATTGTGTATGGGTCAAGACCAAAATTTCCGTTATCATATCCTGTGCTGCAAACCGACATTGAAGTTCCAAAAAGTTGTGAGGATTATGTTAAACAGCTAGATAAACATTTGTCGTTAATACATGAAACTGTCCTGAAAATGTTGAAAAGTCTCAAATCAAAATGTTGGAGAGAGGAAATGCGTCTGAGAAATCATTATGTTTTCAGGAAAATGATTATGTATATTTGTTATCCGAACCTACTGGTCAGGGCTAAAAGCTAAAACCTCAGTACATTGGACCATTGGTCATAAGTAAACTTTGCACCGATCATATGGTTATGTTGCGCAACCCAGCAACAGGCAATTTTATTAAACACGCTGTGCATGTAAACAGACTGAAACCCGCTTATGTGCGAGAGCCCACACCCAATCCATATTTCAAAGAGGCAGGCCAAATTCGGATAAATTCGTCAGTACATATGACCGAACAGGCAACTCAGACATCGAACATTACAAATGAGAATATTACTGACAATGCTATTGTTAGCGATACATCTTGTAGCACAAACCGAACGGAAGTGACACAGTCAAGACCTAAGCGAACACTTAGAAAACCTATCCGTTATTGTGATGGTGCTGATACTTCTGACGTTGAGTCGAGTGATAAAAACCGGAAAATACGGATAATTGCACAACGAACATATGGACCAAACATAGAATATCTCGTACAAACTGTTGGTGATCCGTCACAACATTCAGTGTGGCTTCCTCAAAGCAAATTAAATGCTGTAGCAAAACGTTATGTGCAACTCAAACCACCACCGTGTGTGTAAGGTTGTGTGATGTCAGTATTTCCTATGTTTGTCTCAAGGTTAACTATTACATGTTGAATTAGAGTTTTTGAGTACTTGATATGCTAAGATTTGGTAAATATAAGATTATGTGTCTTATGAAATGTGTATGGTGTATATATACTTCAGGGTGAATAGGGATTAACCCGATATTGTTTTGTTTTTGTTATATACAAATGTAGTTTACTGGAACAATTTTTTTTTTTCTCAGTAATACTATTTTTGCCAGAATTGAAGGTTATAATTGTTTTGAGAGGTTGAATTTGATTCATATTAATTTTCCTAGTGTTTTAGTGTTAGATATGTTGTTTATGTGAAGCTATGTGCAATCTGTACACTGAATAGAATACTACATCCCTAACTTCATTTTGATACGTTAGCTAGGCTGGTGAGAAACCAATGCACTTGGTTATGCAATGAACTGTTTGAAATGTATAGTTGAGCATCAGAAAATAGAAATGTTTATTAAACAATAAGAGTGTCTTAACTCTGCTGGTGATATGACATGTTGTTATGTAGTTTACATTTCATTACAGTTTATTTGTAATTGTAGCTGAAAAGCACGATCTAGTCTAATGATCATTGTTGTTAAATTTTGGGGACCAAAATTTTTTTTGTGGGGGAAGTTACAGTAATTTTAAGCTGTGTCTGAAATGTTACTACTTTATCAAGCATGCAAAATAATGAAATGAAGTTTTCAAGTATGGTCAACAGAGCTCATATTTTAGTCTAGCACTTGCACATGTGATAAATGCCTTTGAAACAATAAAAAACATGTTTTTGACAGAATTATGGCATGTAAGTCTGTCCTGTTACTGTCCTTCCTGTAACTACCAAATAAGTAACACAAAGGACAATATTGGTAGCATAGCGGAAATCCACTACTGTATAAATGTGTTTGAATTGCTAACTTTCATACAATAATAATCACTTTTTGTCTAAAAGTACAAAATAGAGTTTAATTTGTGATTAGTATCTTAGGCACAATTCTTTGTTCTAAATAAGTGATAAATGACTAAATGTCATCAATATTGATAACAGGAAGGATACATTTTGGTAACACGAGGGACACTTGGGGCAGTGTTTGTCTATAAGAACAGATTATTTGATGCAAAGTTGTCATAGCTTTGACAACACAAAAAGAGTTTACAATATCTAATTGGTGTATGTTTATTTTTTCCCTTTGGAATATGGAAAAAGATATTTGATATCTTATTGTTTTTGGTAACAGTAAAGACCCTTATTGGTAACACGCAAGACAATTTTGTAGAAATTTTGAAATTAAAATCTACTTAGGTTTTCAAATCTGAGCAAGTGATAAATTTAATCTTGGATTAGTAAGTATTATGCAAGATAAAAACAAGAAATATTTCTTTTTCCTGTTAATTGTTAATATGGCTGATTTTTGCCATGTTGGTAACAGTAATGAAAGAAATAGGAAACAAAAGAGACAACATGTATGTATTCAATTCTCTTCACATTAAAAAAAAGAATGAACTTAGAATATATATGTTACAGTAAATAAACGTAATTGGGAATTACGGGTAATTGCTAAACATTTCAGTAAATACTCGTAATTACTGATGGATTTAGGAATTATGTGTAATTCCTAATTTGTCAGCAATTACACAAGTAATAACTAACATATTTAGATGATTTTACGCTTATTTACTGATTGCTAATTTTGAGTGCTTGGTAACAGACAAGACTCATACAACCAGGGATGTCATTAATTTTTTGAGTTGTAGGAGAAAACATAAACGTTATAGGAGAATGAATAGACTGGCAAAGCCAATCTCCCACCTCGCTCAGCGAGGTGGTATTTACGGCAGGGGGTATGGGGCCCCAGAGGCTCTGGGATAAATGGTGCAAAATCCTGCATTCGACCCATCTCTTGGCATCAAATTTGCTTCCTAAAATACTTGATTTTTTTATGGACATTTTTAACAAACACAATTTCAAAACGTGAAGAAGATACTTCCTCTGAGAGCCCTTCAGACACAGTTTCAACAGTAATCCAGACACTCATATAATTAAGAATAATTGAATTTTCTAATATGACGGCCTATATATCGTCAACTACAGGCACTCGACGTTCAATGAATAAAATGTTGGGTCAATATGGAAAAAAAATAGTGTCACTGTAATATAAATTATAATATTATATAACAGTGACACTATTTTTTTTCCATATTGACCCTACATTTTATTCATTGAACGTCGAGTGCCTGTGCGTCAACCAGTATACTATATGTCAGTATATATCTACCTTTAGCACCTGCCACTGGGAAATATGAAATGCAAATATGCTCGTTTTTTTGCAAATATAACCGGTAAAATGCTAATAATTAAACATTACCAGTTATATTAGCGTTTACCAGTTAAATTAGACAATCCCTGTTTATATTTATCATTATCTTGTTTTATTTACATTTGTCCTATTAAATTTGCACATTTTTTTATATTAGCTAAATCTTTTTATATTTGCGTTTTTCCTTTTAAATTCGTTTTGGTAATGTTATATTTGTATTGTGGCTTTAAATTTTCATTCTCCTGTTAAATTTTCATTCTCCTTTTAACTTTGCATTCACCTCCTAAATTTTCATTTGTCCTATTAAATTTGCAATTTTTTTTATTTTAGCTAAATCTTTTTATATTTGCGTTTTTCCTTTTAAATTCGTTTTGGTAATGTTATATTTGCAGCGTCGATTTAAATTATCATTCTCCTGTTAAATTATCATTCTCCTGTTAAATTTTTATTCTCCTGTTAAATTTACATTCTCCTGTTATTTTTGCATTTTACCAGTTAAATCCCACGGTCATATAAGCCACCCGCTGAGTAGTGAGATTACGTAATACTGTAGTCGTCACTAGCTCATTGAATATGATGATCTATAGTATTATATTATCGTGTATCTATATGTATTTATTTATTATTATTATTGTTATTTATATTACACTAGTCTGGCCATTAATAAATTTAGTGTTTTTAATACACAATAATCCATCAATTGTTGCGTATTTGAGGACAAGGTATTTGATTTTCAGGTCGTATTTTAACTTAATGCATGTTTATTAAGAAATGTGACNTAAAACAAGTTAGTAGACTTCTGTAAATCTAAAATACTTACTTTTTGGTGTATTTTCTCTTAAAAACACGTAATGATTTGTAATTATAGGTACTGTTAATATTGTGAGTCAATTTACACGTGGATATCTACGTGAAAGGTCCACTCGACTATTATATGTAATGTAAATATTGATTGTCAATTTACCTGTATCATCATTGTTATGTATATTGAATGTCTAATTGATTATCGTATGTATATTAATGTGTAAATTAACATGTCTGCCATCAGTTATATGTATATGTTTCATGTTTACGTCCTCTTGTACACTTTAGTGTCTGAGGCATAATAAAGAATTTGACTTGACCTGACTTGTAACGTCATAAAAATATTTATCATGTCAGTTAATGGGCTCCGTGCTTTATTGTTACTCATCAAAAAAGAATAAATTATAATTAAGAAAGAAGCGTCTTTTAATTTTTATAATATTAATGTCTTAAAAAAAACCCATCATAAAGAAAGATAATTAAAATGTTGGCATGCGGTGAAATATTTATCCAATTACGAATTATACCTCAAAAGACGGCATTGTCATAATTTAGCCTTAATTTATGGTACTTAAGAATGTGCTTTGCAAAGTTTTGAGCTGTTTATCTTAAGACATCAGCAATTTTACATATCTGGCATGTATCTGGGATATGTACAATGAAAAAAGACCACAGGATTTACACAGATATCTTGTTCTTTGTATTTGATCTCTATCTACTTTGATTATTTATTAGGTTTAAATACAATACCTTGTCTTTTGTATGAACAATTATTTATATCCCATTATCTACATGACTATATGGTTTAAAAGGAATATATTACTTGGTTCTATTTTAAGCTTGTCTTATTATTTGTTATTTGTTATGTTAATTTGTCAAGTACGTACATGTGTTTACAAAGAAGCAAATTGTATTGATTGGTAGATTAGTACAAATTGTATTTGAATTCAAAGCTATTGTCAATTAAATTACGGGATAGATATTCGTGAGTCAGATCTCTGGTCGGATCACAGCAAACGTTATACAATTTGTCTTTATATTTCTTGGCTAAGCATGGATGCCAGACAACTCGGCCCGCGGACAACTTGGACCGAGACATGTCGGCCCGTAAACGAGGACTAGTTGACCCGTATGTTAAGACAACTCTGATCGTATCGGTGATAGCTCTTAAGAGTGCATTTACGTCTGTAGACGTTTCCGACTTACGACCTTTAGTGAAACGGTCGCCAGTTCTTTAAAAGAAAGAAAGAAAAACAAATTTTAAATCTCAAAACATGTACCTGTTTGTGTAATATTTACATACTTCCGACGTTCGTTTGGCACTTCTTATCCATACTTAGCTACAAAAATAAAAAGCCGACTCGATATGATTTTCTCTCGATTTCCATCAGTAAATAAATTATTTATTTTCTCCCAACAATCTAAATAACTAATAGTCGAAAAATAAAATAATTTAAGAAGTTGGGAAATCGACAAAAATGGAAAAATTAGAGAAATTATGGGGGAAATAAATATTTGCGTTTTGGGAAGGTGATGGGTCCCTATTTGTTTACCAGTTATCAATTTACAAAGTTCAAAGATCAAATTAATATTGGTCCTGGTTATTAGGTAATAAGTGTGAACGGTATGTGCCGATCAAATGTTATTATTTATCAGAATGAAACCAAATTTGAAATATATTGTAATGATAAAACAGAAAGCCACCATATCACCGAAAAAATGTTGAAAGTGGCGATAAACACCATAACCTGGGTAATGGACAAAGTCACTCATTATACATACTGTGACTTTCCGGTGTATAGTAAATGTGGAAAAAATATATTGTGACTTTTTTTCCTGTGGTTTTTTTTCCTGTTACCGGCGGCGACAGCTGAAATTACCGGAGATCATTCTGATGACATCCTTGACAACCTATATATTTTTTTAAATAAAGGTAATAAATTACGCTGATTCTGAAATATATTTATTTTAAAAGCCATGAATAAACAAAACATCAACTACATACATTGCATGCAAGACAAGAAATTATGTTTCCTAAAAATCAAAATTAAAAAGTGCATCACTTATTTTTGCACAAGTTACTATTATAACACCTTGGATTACATAAAACATTTGCTCTCACACATTTGCAAGTTTTTCTTGTACATCCCTTTTTACAACTGCATTTTACAAAGCGGGTCAGTCTCCTTTTGATTATAAGCGGGCTGCCTCACGTTCGGTAATTTCAGTGTATGAATCGACTTAGGATTCTGACACACCATGGAAAGTGGACGGCATGGGTTGGTTTCTCGAAAATGTTGAGTTTCGTGGTCGATGTCAAATTCCCAGCTTATATTGTCCGAACAAAAATGTGTTACGATGCATAAAATATTCCGCGGATCGCCACTATGTACGTCATCTGTCGACGCTAGGTATTGGTATGGTGACATTATCCTCGATATCAATTGGTCGCCATTTGGTTTGATCTAGTAAGAAGCTCACATGTGTATTTGTCTTGTTCATTTGTTTGAAATAAAGAATTGCATATAGTACATTCGTGTTTACAATCCATAGGTACAGGAATGTCATTTGAATTGTTATTCTCTATGGAGTTAACATTACTATTCATATCATCCGGTATATTATCAGACGGTTTGTCATTCAAATGTGCTTGGTAGTCTTCTGTTTGTAGAACCTGAAGAACTGCATTCGGAATATGAGTTTTTGATAGACCAACTGGAGAATATCACCATTAGATCTGAGACTGATTAGTGTCTTGGTTTACCATGAATAATTACTGTTTCATGCCACAGTCCTTTTAGCTCTGTGATAAAGTCTGCCGTAAATTCACTACCAGATTAAAAAACGCTAGTAGAATATAAAAATATCCCTATATTTTGTTCTATATTATCAATATATGCTTAGAACATAGTTAACAAGATGCAATGAACAGTCAGTAAATAAGTGTAAAAACTTTCATTTTTCGTTAGCATGGTTAGTAATTACTTGTAATTCCTGAACAATTTCAGTGAAAACGAGTAATTACTAAGGCAATGGGGATTACGCGTATTTACTGTTTTTCAGTTATTACGTGTAATTACTGGTTACGCTTATTTACTGTAACATAAAATGGACTTAAGGACGAGAACTACAGAATCATTCAGTTATTCGTTGGAGTGCACTAATTAATAAATCATTCTTATTCCTGATGGTAACAGCACGGACAAATGCAGACACTAGATAGAATGGCTTTCATAGAAGCTTTTGTAATTCGTCCTTGCTGTTACTGTCATGTCCTTTATGTTACCCTTAAAAAGTTAATTCCGATTTAAGTATAATTTTTTTGGTTAAAAATCTGAGTTACAGATGTTGTTCTTAATAGTTTAATAATTAGATGTTTTATGTGTTATTATTTGCCATTTCCTTCAAATTCGATAGGTATTTTTTGTCAAAAAGTCTTTTCTGTTACTTTTGTGTCCCTCATGTTATTGACGAGTCCTTCATGTTACCAACTATATTTTGAGAAATTATAAGAAATCCAACAATTACCTGAATATCCAAATTATATGGCTTAATCTCTTTTGATATAAGTTAGTCCTTAAGGACTATCAATTTGCTTAATTAAAATCATGTAGTACATAGTGAACATTGATATTCGAAGGGAAACCATTCAGAATTGTGAAATAGAATTTAGCATCGTTTAATTTTTTTATTTTTCATAGAAACTTAAATTTTTGTTACCAAAGCTAGTAATTTTTTCTTCTTTTTTAAAGTTCTGCAGTATTTTATAAAAAAATATTAAAATGTCTGATTGTTTTTCAAGTTTTTGATAAGGTAACAGTAAGGACAGATGAAAGGCACTTGATGACCGATATGTATATATATTTCAAATATTGATTGATTTGTTTTTTGCAGATTGCTTGTTCAATGCACAAAAATGATAGAAGTTATCATTAAAGTTGCTTAGAACATTGAATTACTATTTTGGAAAACCAAAATTTCCTGAGTAGATATGACGACATTTTTTGAAAATGACCGATATATGCTGTATTAAAAAGGGGTTTTTATGCCGGGACACTACTCAAAGTTGAAGAACCTTTTCGATTTCGAGTAACTTAAACTATGACATGTATTAAGCGATTGTTATTTTGGACGAACAATAAACATTACCCAGTGATGTATTCATATGTATTTCATGTGAATTGAACCTCTAATAAGAGGTTATCTGTCTTATAAGGCCACTTTTTCTTTGTCCCAAAGATGACCTCTTAATACAGGTTTGACTGTATATTGAAGGACAGTACAGGCCGTGATTGTATGGTAGTAAGATTTTTAT
>MJUT01017040.1:22376-43779 GCA_002080005.1 Gigantidas platifrons | reverse complement strand
ATGTGAAAAAAACCTCACCTGTATACAATCTCGAGCTAAAATTGAAAGCACTAATTGACCTGTGATATCTATTATATACCTGTTCCAGACCATACGCGTATTCGGACCGTACGCGTACGGTCCGGACCATATGCGTATTTTTTCAAAATACCTATACGGTCTGCCTAGTTTTATGAGATTATCGAGGCTTCAAAAATATTTTACAGATCAACGTTATTCGAATCTAAAATACATTAAAAAAAAGTTAATTATCGCAATTGTACAATTTAGAAATAAGTCTGATTTAATCTATTACAAACTTACATGTCCTGAATTTATCATGTTCGTAATAAGTGAATTCTGGTCACTCGCAGTTAACAAAATAGTTTGAAATTGAATAAAGTTATTAAAGTAATCGCCAGTAAATAGAATGTGGGAAGAAAACGAAGACGAACTGAAACGACGGAAATATCTACTGAGACTTACGATATTACATATTACAGACCTACACAGGATGAACTCATGGCAGTTGATGACTTTATTGTACTGAAGGACATTATAGTTGACCCTACTGACGACAGAAACTGTAAGGTGAAAACAGACGACGGACAAATTACAACTCACGACAGGATAAGACAGATGTTGGACAGAAATTATAAAAAAAAATCTGTTGAAAATACGATGAGAAAATACAATAAGAAAGTGTCAAAGTCTAATGTAAAAATTGAAAAAAGATAGTTTTCTAACCGTAAGAATAATCTACCACGATTATTGTGTAGGGTTGATGATATCATTGGTAAAGATGCAAGTTTGTATAAATTATCATGTGAATTTCGTGTGTTAACTTCATGTTATGATATGGGTGATATTGAACTTTTGTCACGTAAAGTTGAAACTTCGCATTGGAAGAAAGAAGAAATTTCTCTGCATGCTACTGCAAAACAAACAAGTTTTTCTCTTGCAAGCAAAGTATTTAAATGCAAAGGAACATGCATGAACAAAACATATAAGTGTAGAAAGTTCGGCATTCCTTGTAGCAGCAAGTGCATGCAAAAATGTGATTCAGGTAGACAATTAAAATTGCATTACAGTTAAAGAAAAACTGTTTACTTTTCATGAGGTGACGGTGTTTTGTTTAAAGTAATAATGATTATGATAAATGTAATTTGTAAAACTCAATAAAAGTTTATGATATTATGTTTGTATTGAAAAAAACCCCCATATGGTATAGATACCCGTATGGTCCAGCTCGTACTAGACCGTATGAGTATACTCATACGGTCGGACCGTACGTGTACGGTCGGACCATACGTGTATGGTCGGACCGTACGAGTATACTCCTACAGTTCGGACCGTACGCGTACGATCCAAATACGCGTATGGTCTGGAACATACCCACACAGGTATGCACACCTGTGATCAGGTGATCGTCGATTCTACTTTTAGGGGTGATTTTTTTCTTTGAAAAGCTGTTCATTAATACCTAAATTGAAGGCTTTGCAATGTTATATCTTATGAATTTTCCGAAATATAATTATAATATTCTATCACAACATATTTGAAGATAAAACCTACATGTAAATTGAAATGTAATACTGTATCGCAGGTTATCTTTTCTTACACATAGACAGGTTATTTATATGTTCTTTACTTTGAATATATTTTTGTTAGTAGGCTTTAAAAATTGTTTTGCCATTACATTGTCTGTCCTTCGATTTAAGGATTCTGATAACACATTTGGTATATTCGATCTATTCTCATTGTGCAAAATGACAAAAGGATAAGACACTTGCGACAGGGTTAGGGTTATGGTGTTTAATGCCATATTCACCAATATTTCACTTATATCATAACGGCCAGTTTTATTGGTGGAGGAGACCAGAGCTTTATCACATAATGTTGTATCGAGCCTGTGCGGGATTCAAACTCACAACTTTAATGGTGATAGGCACTCATTGCACAGGTACATTTTGTGTAGTTGTAAATCCAACTACCATACGATCACGACCACGACGTCCCCCACTTCCAAGAGTCTCCTCACATTACATATATTGGAAAAGATATAGCTGAACATTTATAATACATAAAGGTAATAACAAAATTACCGAACTCCGAATAATCTTCCAAAGGGAAAGTCAAAACTCATAAGTATATAAACAGACAAAATCAGTTAACAACCAGAAAACTGTGAAAACGTAATGACTCTGACTTGGTACAGGAATTTTCAAAGAAATTGTGGGTTGAATCAGATTTTACGCGCCACACCTCCCGCTTTCATTACGGCTCAAAGGTTCCAACTGTCACTATAACGGCATGTATAACAATACTGGAACAAAATAGGTAAAATAGTAGTCAACGCAGTACTAAATTCAGTACTAAATACATGTTTATGCATACAATCCCACATATTTATAATTGTTATGCTGCAATCAGTGAGTACATTTACTGTCCATAAAGGTATGTGTATAAACATTTGTTTTATATGTCCAGTAGAAGTCTAAAGTCTCGTGGTGCACCGTGGTTTATGTATAGACACTGGTCGAACAAACACCGCGCTGTAGACACACAATCATAATTTCACCAAAAATTGTCGATGGTTTTGCTTGTTTATGTGTAAATGTAACATTTTTGTCCAGCCACCACATCTCAATGAACACAATATTTAACTGATTTTGATGAGGTACCATCTTCGGATTAACATATCCCAAAGAACACAATGTTTAACTGATTTTGTTGATGTAAAGCCTTCGGGTCAACGTATCCCAATGAACACAAAAATGTTTAGCCGGTTTTGCTGAGGTACGACTTTCGGGTCGATCAGCACATCCCAATGAACACAATGTTTAACTGATTTTCGTGAGGTACAAGAAGAGTTCGAAGATACAAAAGGGGTAATCAGAATCCGTATATCAAAGAAGAACAGACAACACAATGGCCAAAAGAAAAAGCACAACAGGACAAACAAAGATCTACAACACATACATATAAAACCAAAGATTGAGTAACACGAACCCCACTAAAAACCGGTCAACATACAGTATCATTATGAAAACCATGCTTGACTTATTTTGGTGAAACCTCACCAACATACGTACAACCTTCGGGTCAACATATCTGATTGAGCACAACGCTTAACTGATTTTGGGAAGGTACAATCTGCAGGTAAGCATACTCCAATGAACACATCGTTTGACTGATTCTGGTGAGATACAACCTTCGGGTCAACATATCTCAATGAGCACAATGTTTGACTGATTTTTGTGAGGTACAACCTTCGGGCCAACATATCCCAATGAACACAATGTTTGACTGATTTTTGTGAGGTACAACCTTCGGGTCAACGTATCCCAATGAACACAATGTTGGACTGATTTTGGTGAGGTACAACCTTCGGGTCAACGTATCCCAATGAACACAATATTGACTGATATGTTGTGATATACAGCCTTCGGGTTAAGATATCCCAATAAACACAATGTTAATGACTGATATTTGTGATGTACAACCTTCGGGTCAACTTATTTCAATGAACACAATGTTTGACTGCCTTTGGTGATGTACAGCCTTCGGGTTAAGATATTTCAATAAACACAATGTTTAACTGATTCAGGCGAGGTTCAACCTTCGGGTCAACATATCCCAAATGAACACATGTTTGACTGATTTTTGGTGATGTACAGACTTCGGGTCAAGATATCTGAATGAAAACCATAGTTGACTGATTTTGGTGAGGTACAACCTTCGGGTCAACATATTCCAATGAACACAATGCTGAGCTGATTTTTGGTTATGTATAGCCTTCGGGTCGATATATCTGAATGAAAACAAGGTTGACTAATTTTGGTGGGGTACAAACTTCGGGTCAACATATCCCAATGAAAACCATGGTTGACTGATTTTGATGATGTACAGCATTCGGGTCAACATATCCCAAATGAACACAATGCTGAGCTGATTTTGGTGATTGACAGCCTTCGGATCAACATATCTCAGTGAAGGCCATGTTTGACTTATTTTGGTGAGGTACAAGCTTCGGGTCAACATATTCCAATGAATACAATTTTTGGCTGATTTTGGTGAGGTACAGCTTTCGGGTCAACATATCCCACATGAACACAATGTTTGACTTTTGTTGGTATATGATGAGGTACAGCCTTCGGACTAAGTATTTCTTAGGATTACAATGTACATTGTGTCTTGATATAACTGTTTAATACATTAAAATATTTATATGTTATTGAACCCAGCCAGGCGAAATTTAACAAAACAAGATATTATATATTGTATATAGGTTCATATCCAGAGTCAGGTCAGAACACAATGATGACAGCTTGCATGGTTGGAAGTAATTCGTCGGTGTGTATAGAAACCTGGAACGTGACAGTCAGGAATTGTCTGGGCTTGCCGCTAACTTTTATGTATTTGACACCAACTACACATTGTGGAGGTTATTGCATGGGTAAGAACACAGAAACGGAAGTAGCTATGGTATTCATCGCCACTTTCAACAATATGTCAGTTATATCGTGACTGTCAGTTTTATTGGTGGAGGAAACCCGAGTACCCGCAGAAAACCACCGACCTGTCGCAAGTCACCGACAAGCTTTATCACATAATGTTGTATCGAGTACACCTCGCCTGAGCAAGGTTAATATTAAGGTTTTTTTTGTTTTTTTTTAATTACCAATATACGATTTACATAGCAATACATTACTTAACATCAGGGTCGACATCGTGGGAAACCCATGGCTGATTACGCTTCGTTCCTCACTCCATCACCGTGGGTCGATTCGTACAAATTTCCTCGTTTTCATGCATGATTCATGAGCCTATTTCATTAGTTTCTTGACCATCATCTTCAGTTATTTAAACCAATCAGAACGCACATATTATCACTTGTTCGGTTTAATGTAAATACTGAAGAAAATGGTCTCCTTGTTGAGTGAATACGTTTGGTGTAAGGAATTAAAAGAGTTTCAGAAAGAAACTGTGGACAATTTACTTGATGGAAAGGACGTTTATCCATATTGACCTCCAATTTTGAAGAATTCCATTTCCGAAAGCGCTAATCTGATTTGATAATTCTGTCTGATGAATATTCATGAAAACGAGGAAATTTGTACGAATCGGCCGTGGGTTTCCGACGATGCAGGATCGAGTGTCGTAAAGATTCGTCATATGCCTTAGATGCTCCTGAAATATATTTTCGGTGTAATCAAATTTCAGTGTCTTGTTTTTATTAGCTATAAACATGAGCGTGAACTGCGGTCGAATGTCGGTGATTAACTACATAGATTAAACTGATGTTGATGAAATCAGGGAACTTATTTTTTCATATTAACAGAATATTTCCAATTTCGTCCTTGTCATTTTCCTTTTTGCCATATTTTGTGAATTACACCTCGGTATCTATTGATTTTAAAAAAAACATTGTTTTAAAATGCGATATTTTTCATTAAAAAAACGCCCCCCTCCCTTTTTATGAATATGTCTGGATCCGCCTCCGTGTCCATTCTACTAATGTTCTGATATCAAAACGTAGTAATAACGTCGTACTTTGAGCTATGTTCTGATAGTTTGTATTTTTATATTTAAAGTAAAAAATAATATTAGATTGTCGATAAGACTTTTGTTATGTATATTTACAGGTTCAGACACTACATGGCCAATCACAACAGTTCCTGGGAGTGAAGCTTGTGCAATTGTCAATTTGTTAGACAGTACTCCCACAAGATCAGTTAATTACACTAAACAAACGGGAGAATTTGAGAGATGTGAGTCGCGTTTTCTCTCAGGGTGGTACCGATTTGGTTTCTATGAGCGTATATCGACCACTCCTGTTGTAGCGGGCCAATGTGGTTCATCAGCACCTATATATTTACAAGGTATGAAAATTAATGGGTTTTTGGTTCATGGTGCTTAACGCCACTTTCAACAATATTTCAGTTATATAGTCACGATCAGTTTTATTGATGGAGGAAACCAGATTAACTGGAGAAAAACACCGACCTGCTGCAAGTCATTGACAAATTTTATAACATAATATTGCATCAAGTACACCTCACCATGAACGAGGTTCGAACTCACAACTTTAGTGTGAAAATTAATGAAATATCTAAAGTTTTCACAAAATTGAATATATATTCATCTGAATAATAAGTTGCACGAGTGTATCCCCAAAATGTGTATCTTTGTATTGTTTATGCTTAAAGCAATATATAAACCATTGTTTACGAGAAATACCGATATGATGCATTAAGTGATAATTGATTGATTGATTGACTGATTGATTGATTGATTGATTGATTGATTGATTGATTGATTGATTGATTGATTGGAAGACTATATCTGAAAAGTATTTTCAGTTTGGATTTCATTTTTTAGTATTGAGCCATATGATTTGTCTATGCAAATCACTTTTACTGACGAATTTTTTGCCCTGTGTATGTTATATTGGAATGGCTTTGTTTTATTATACTCATACATATTACTGACATTCTAGTGCATTCTATGTCCTATATTTCCTGTGTGCTAGTGAAAGGTTCCCAGGGCTCTAACCCCACGAAGCTGTACAACGTGTTCCTGGGTGGCGGATCAAGGCATCCCTCTCGATAGGAGGGAATTTGTCAGGTTTATGCTACGGAAAGCATTATTGTGGACCATAGATTGGAGAGTGCATGCAAAAAACCTCTCTGTAGAATTCGGAAAAGGATAAGCGTATTGTAGTTGCTACAACAACAACAAATACTTTATTGTCAATCAAGACGCCCCGAGGGACAGAGCACCCAACAATATTGTGATAGACTACACCAGAGTTCAAGAAATTGTTAATATATCATGTCATTTGAATGGTTATTGAAAAAAAATTAACTATTACACTTATTTAATTTTTCTTGTCTCAATGTAGCTATAGTATAATGACATAATTTAACAAGAAAAGGGTTACACTTTAACCAGGGGTGATAGATAGGGGAGTTTAATGTGTACTCGTTACATACTGATACGATGGCCACGTTCTGGTTCAATTATCTCCCTTGATTGCAGATGTAAACAACACATCTATTTATTCCTTTTATGTTCATTATTTTGAACAAATTCTTGCATAGTCTATTGTATTTAGAAATAATATAAATGTTTGTACACTTCTCATTAAAAACAAATATTAATTATGCACTACGTTGAAAAAAATCAAAATAACCAGCATTGGGTTTTTAGAGATGGCTATTTTTGAAATGCATGAATACTACGGCTATCACACAAAATATCTGAAAACAGTTTAAAGGTATATTGTCTACCACATTTGTATTTTTCATACTCAAAATTATTGTTGTTTTCCGTACTGACCTTCATAAAATGAAGATTAAACACCGAATTATTGGCGAATACGCTACGAAACGTTAAGATTCAAACAACATTAAACAAGCGTGACAATCATGAAGTGTTTGAATCTTAATAGTATTTTCCTTACCTCAAAACTAAACCCGCGAGAATTCCAAACTTCCATTTTTACTTTCACTTTGAAATTCTGTCATCCGAACAATAATTCCGATAACGATAGTTTTGGGTGTTTTTGTCAAAAGAAGAACACCAATCGTATATTTTGTAGCATAACTGTTTAATGATAGCTTAAACAAATCATGGACAGTTAAAAAATTTCAAAAAAAAATCGTAGACAATATCCCTTTAAGGGATCAATATCTGTAGATATAATTTATTTAAATGTACAGATAATTCATTGCTATATACGATTATACCTTCTCTATAAATGTGCAAACTCAATTTTAGATAAATCTTATTTTTTCCTTCGCTCTCAACTTCATTGACAAATTTCCAATATGGCGTTGATCACCCAGTTAATCAGACTGTGTATTTCTTGACATGCAATATAGAAACAGCCAAATTATTATTCTGACTTATTACAATCTTTTGAATAATTTGAAACAATAGCAAAATTCATATTCATCATGTCAACGAAGTGTGGTAAGGCTCATACAGCCCCATGTATTAAGGGGTTTATATGTTTAACGCCACTTTCAACAATATTTTAGTTATATCATGGCAGTCAGTTTTATTGGCGGAGGAAACTGGAGTACCTGGAGAAAACCACAGACCTGTCGGAAGTCATTGACAAACTTTATCACATAATGTTGTCTCGAGTACACCACGTCATGAGTGGGATTCGAACTCACAACTTTAGTAGAAATTCAATTACTATAGGACCACGACCACGACGACTCGTCCCCATGTATTTAAATATATCACTAATAAATAACACACATTCTTACTGTATGTACACGTGGGTCATTTTTCGGCGGAAAACTTTTTCGATTTGTCCTCAACAATCCGTTAAGCGTGATGGATTAAGCTGTAGCGAAAACGAGGATATGATTTCCAGTTGAAAGCATGCGGATTGTCTTTGCTTAATCATTATGGCCTCCAGCTGAACACTTAGGGATTGCTTTTGTAAAAACGGTATCGTTTCCAGTTGAACACAGAGTTGAGAAAACATTTCACGCCGGGGTTATTTTTGCGCATTTTAGGGAAACGCGAAACAAGCCAAAATTCCCCCAACACGAATATACAGTATTTCATTTTATTTTGTAATGAATGATACACGTATGTTTACCAATAGGATCATACCAAACAGTGTATGGTACAAATTCCACAATGACAGCTTGCATGGCTGATAGTGCTGGAGAGTGCAAAGAAAGTTGGGATGTGGAAGTTATGAATTGTGGAAGACGCAGCGTGGTATATTTAGTTCCAAGTACCAAATGTGGAAGGTATTGCATGGGTACGTATAGGGACAATAAATGTGTGTATAAATAGTAAATATACATAACAGAATAATTTAATTTGATTTGAATATTTCAATCTGATTGGCTAATCCGCCTGGAGAAAATTTTGGTTATACTCGATAACCTATGTTGGTATTGTGACGTCACCAATGTGTTCATCCGCCAACGTCAAATTCGAATAGTCACATGAAATAATCATAATTAAAATGGAGGAATCATTAAATTTTGTTGTAAAAATTAAATTGTAAGGAATATTTGAAATTGTTGAACGGGTTATACTTGAATAACCTGGTTTGGGTCAGTTTACGCTTTTAATAAACCGCTTCGCGGTTTATTATGCGTAAACTGACCCAAACCAGGTTATATCGTATAACCTGTTCAACAATTTCAAATATTCCTTAAATGTATTGTACGGGTATGTGTTATGGACAAAAAATTTATGTTTAATTAGTAAATATACATAACAGAATGTATTGTACGGGTATGTATAGGGACATAACAGAATGTATTGTACGGGTATGTATAGTGACATAACAGAATGTATTGTACGGGTATGTGTTATGGACAAAAAATGTATCTTTAATTAGTAAATATACATAACAGAATGTATTGTATGGGTATGTATAGGGACATAACAGAATGTATTGTACGGGTATGTATAGGGACAGAACATAATGTATTGTACGGGTATGTATAGGGACACAACATAATGTATTGTACGGGTATGTATAGGGACATAACAGAATGTATTGTACGGGTATGTATAGTGACATAGCAGAATGTATTGTACGGGTATGTGTTATGGATATTGTATTCATTTAATATGATTTATGCTCATTGTTGAAGACCTCACTGTGACTGAAATGTAGAACAGCAATAAGAGCGCTGTTCCTTTCCTTTAATTTGTGCAATGTTGAATAGTGATTGTTTTTAGCGCCAACTCAGCAATTTTTCAGCTATATCGTGGCGAGAACAAGTTTATTTTCAATGAGATGATGATGAGGTCCGCTTTTTACTAGATCAGCATGATTAGTTGAATTTTTATAGTGCTAGCTCACTGAAACAACAGCCCGCGGATAGACACGTCGCCCCACTCGGACACATTTTCCTGATTCCGAGCCAACCCGTCTTTGCTCCTTGTCCTTAATGCAGCGTGCTTAGCGGAGAGGCAATACATACCAATTTTATAGTCCATGGTTTGGCCCGATCGAGCCTTGAACGTACAATCTACCGCACTCGAGGCGAGCACGCTAACCATTAATCCACCGATGATAACTGATGGACTTTTCGTGTATTATCATATTTCGAATTAATTTTGTTCAATGTTACCATCACCGGGATATTTAACGTTTTACCCTTTGTACCGTTGTGTTCTGTGCAGCTCAACCAACAACAATAAATTAAGAATCTTTATTTTTTTACCTGTCTACGAAGAGTAACGTGAAAAGTAAAATTTGAAAACCGGAAGTGTTCCGATTGGAACAGTGAACCGTCATACAATAGCTTGAAATAATATAGCATACACTATCTTGAATTAAACATTAAAAACAAAACAAAAATTGTATAAACTTCAAACAGAGAGAGTACTACGTGCTTAGCTGTCGTTCTGATTTTTATTCCACGGAATTAAGGTTAAGTTGAAGTCGTCACTTAACGCTCGCCACCATGTCTTGCTTAACCGGAATATCTGTGTCATAAATGACCACGGATATGCTCGAGTTATCCTTAACACTTCTCTGTCATTTCCTATTTTATTCGTGTTACTCGATCGTGAGTTTTATGTGTTTGTTTTGTAGATCGTTGTTTGTCCTTTTGTCCTTTTTCTTTTGGCCATTGTGTTGTCTGTTCTTCTTCGATATACGGATTCTGATTACCCCTTTGGTATCTTCAAATTCTTCTTATGACTTATCACCGGCTTTGTGATTATAGTAGCACGACATGTGTCACTATTGGAGCAGGAACTGCTTACCCTTCTGGAACACATGAGTTCACTACCGGTTTTTGGTAGGGTTCGTGTAATCTCGTTGAGATTAGGATTCCGAAGAAATTTTCTGTCTGTATCTTAATCTAAATCCTAATCTCAACAAGATTATGATCTCATCGAGATTAGGATTCGTGTTGCTCGATCATTCGTTTTTTGCATAGTGTTTTGTAGATCGTTGTTCCATTTGTCATTTTTCAATTGGCCATTGAGGTATCTGTACTTCTTAGATTTACGGATTCCGATTACCCTTTGACCTCCTCCAAACATATATGTATATATCACATTGGGAACGGTATTGGCTCAAACAAATACCCATCTAGAGAATAAATTATTGGCCCAGGAAATTTTGTGGTCCAACGACGGCTATATTTCACATTTTCTCAAACATGCTATCTGTTCATACTAAGAAGAGTTTGAAGATACCAAAGGGGCAATCAGAATCCATATAAGTACTGTATAGAGATGGCTATAACAAAGATAACTGTCATCTGATATAGCGAATACATTGTTTATCGCAGCGCGCAGACGAGTTCCTAGCGTTACATAACCTGAATCTTACGACAAATACCGGTAGTCATAATAAACATATATTCATTTTCAGACCCATGGGTGCCATCGTCGTCGATTGATCATTGTCGTAATGCCAGTATTTTATACAATTACAACACTAGGGATATTAACCATACTAGGCAACCATGGGAACCGGATAATTGTGAATCACAAAGTATAATGCCAGGATGGTACCGGTATCCTGGTTATCAGATTATACCAACACAACCTGTATTGTCTGGACAATGTGGATCATCATCACCTATATATTTACAAGGTAATGTATGGTTCGGTACTCTTCGGCACTGACTGGCATGAACTTTAAGATAGACTTATCATTATAATGAACAGTTTATAAATAATGTAACTATGAATAAATCATATCAAATTAAAAGGATAGCTTGGATTGGCTCGATCATATATAGCCTTATTTTATATTGGTTAATTTTAACTCGCTCCTAAAGAATGTTGAATTATGCCATTTCGTTTGAAATAATATACACTTTGAATAGAAGCAATATTATATATATTTATATTATACTTAGTAATATATTACTACTATTTAGCTATGTAACGTCAGCCGGTCCATATATCGTATATGGACCGGAGCTCCGGGCCGAAATGTTATATAAATTATCTCCCTTTGTGCGTAATCCGGAAATCTCTTGTCCGCCAATGTTTCGAAAATTTAGAAAATAAAATGTCGTCTGGAAGGTTTGCGTCTCTGAATGAAGCAGAACTGGATCAAATTACAGATTCCAGGTCGTCACAAAACACTAAAGATGCAACGAGGTACGAGGTAAAAACATTCAGGAGCTACTTACTAGAAGAACAATACCCGGAAGACTTTGAAAACTTTTCGAAAGCAGATATTGATGCCAGATTACGATCTTTTTATGCAACGCCAACGGAAAAGGTGTCTTGTACAAGCGAACAGAACTTCATTACTTTCTTTGTGTAGCGGATTAGGACGCAGTCTAATAAAAAGCAGCGGGTATGACATTACAAAAGACGTAACTTCCATTTTGACCTTCGATTTCGTGTTAAAAGTTAAAAATTAAAGTTTATTGACCATATTTTTATTTCTTTCTGATATGTCAGGTAAATTTAAATACAGCTACTTAATAGCTGCTCATTGTACATGGCATAGTTTTATTACATTTAATTGTAAAAAAAATGAATATGGGGTAAATGCACACGAGCCACAATCCATGAAATACAATGTAATTATAAAGCAAAGGAAATGCACTATTATTGGTGTTCTTCATCATAAATATTGATGCAAGGTCTGAACAACTACTGTATAATACTGGTAGAACTGCACTGATAGTTCATAATGCCCAAGGTGTAGTTTTGAGTTTTGATTTTTCATGTGTTTCAGTGTTTGTGGAAGTATTCAGTCTTCCCTTGTTAATATTCAACAAATGGCATTGTCACTTTTCCAGGGGTATTCTACTTTTACTTTGTGTCAGATATCACTTAAATTGTCAATTCTTATCACATGTACACAATTGCAACATAAACACACTCAAAGCGACCCCTCCCCCCAAATAAAAAAAAAAATAATAATAATAAAAACAGAAAAAAAACAAAAAAACAAAAAAACAATACAATGTAAAGGACAAAAAATTAAAACAATACAATCCACCCCAAAAATATAAAAAATGCACCCACGGAAAAAAATCACCTGTCTAAAAAAAAACACAAAAAAAAACAATAAAAAAAATATTTTCAAACACTGTTGTTACTGATATTCACTTTTTCAAACTTTATTTATACACAAAGAAACCAATGGATTTTCGGTATAATATAACAAATAGTGCATAACACTTCGGGTCACATGGCAGTTTATGGACCGGTCAGCCACCCCTAAAATGTTATATGGACCGAAGCGAAGCTGAGGTCCATATAACATTTTAGGGGTGACTGACCGGTCCATAAACTGCCATATGACCCTCAGTGCTATGCACTATTTGTTAAATATTATTATTATTCTTTCTTTTTTTTCTTTTCTTTTTTTTTCATCTCCAACCCGATTAAGAGAACAGTCTCATTATCAAAGTATTACTATATTTTGTCAATTATTAGTTGTCTTGAACGATAGGCTAGCTAGCTAGTATGTTACATCACTAAATGATAACCTCTATGAAAATCTCGAATGTGCAAGGGGCCTTTACTGTGGGAATTATAATTTTCGAAATGACTGTTTTTGTCCTTTTTTTCTTTTGACCATTGTGTTGTCTATCCTTCTTCGATTTATGGATTCTGATTACCTCCCTTTGGTATCTTCAAACACCTCTTGTAAATTTGTTTGGAATTTTATGTTTGATTTTTTTATTATTTATAAACAGGGTCTTATTCTGATCGTTATGGCCAAAACTCAATACTGACAGCTTGTATGGTAGGAAATGACACACAATGTATAGAAACGTGGAACGTAACAGCTGTAAACTGTGGAGAATATAATATTGTATATTTAGATAAAACTGAACATTGTGGAAGATACTGCAGTGGTATGTACATATACAGCGAAACCTGTCTAAACCACCCCCATGAATTCAACATTTGTGGTTGGAATAGATGGGTGTTTGGTTTATACAGGTTAATTAACAATGATTTCCTTCATTGGAACTTCTTTTTAAAGTTCGGTTTAAACAGTATTTCGTTGTATCCAAGGTTCGAATCAGACAGGTCTCATTGTAGAAAGATAAGTAGAATTATGCTAGACGTAATGCTAAGTAAATGTTAGAGAACATCAAAGGCGCAAAGAAAATGAATGGACAATCCAGAGACTCCTGCAACGTTGGACAGAAGACACAAAACGAAGACAAAACAAAAACAAAGACGAAAAACACAGAAAACAAAAACGATCACTCCACCAATAGAATAAAACACTGGTAATTGGCAATCGACATTTCATTACACTGTATGCTGTGCACCTCACAACAGCAAGGTCTATGACACATACACATCGGTTGTGACAGTCATCGATTCTAAAAATAGATTCAAATTCAATTTCCATGACGAAAGTACCCACTGCTTTTGTTTCATTCATTGATGATTTTAATTAGTTTGATTGAATAAACTTTATTCTTCTAGACAAAATTAACTATGTAATATATTTTTCTATAGTATAAAACCGAATCGTTGGTGTAATGGTTAGTGTGCTCTCCTCGAGTGCAGTAGATCGTGGGTTCGAGCACCAATCGTGTTAAACCAGACTATAAAATTGGGATGTGGTGTTTCTCCGCTAAACACACAGTATTAAGGAGAAAGAGCAAAGACTGGTTTGATCAGAATCAGAATTGTGTCCTAGTGGTGCAACATGTCTATCCATGGACTGTTGTGTCAATGAGCTACCACTCAAAAACCAGCTAAGCGTGTTGGTCTAGTGTAAAGCGGACCTAATCATCATTTCATTGACACTTGTGCTCGTCATGATATAGCTGAAAAATTGCGGAGCTGGCGTTAAACATCTATCAATCACTCACTGAATTATTCATTGTTTTTCACTTGTATAAGTTTATGAAAAGTCAAGGCGCCGATTCCTTCTGCTAACAAAACCATCAGTAATCATATCCAAGTCGACTTAGGTTTGGAGATTTGCAGGGTTTAGATAAGACACCCCCCCCAAACAAAAAAACACTCCTCGTTGATTACTACTCGCTTTGATATCTCTTACACTAAATGATCCAATAAGACAAGGCATAGGGGTATTCTCCAGTAGTCAGATGGGTACACTACAGGATAATTCGCTCTGTTTCTTTGACGTCCGACTACACCGGGTCGGTCTACTTAATTCAATTTCATATTCGGACGCTATTTCGCATGCTTTATAAATTAAACAAAGCTCCCCGAACATGAAACATCGTTCCTTTCATCTATCAATCTCCGAATTACAATTTTGGCTTATGTTGTTACAGCTTCTAGACGATCGATGTCACGTTGTTGCAAATAATTTGTTAACGCTATTGTTGAACTTAGAATATGTTATGCAACTAGAAGGGCGATAATAAAGTCAAATTTCAAAATAGCATTCAAATAAAGAGCGACCTTCTTGTCATGGTCAGTCTTAGGAGTTTCAAGAGATGAAACAACAACAGAGAAAGAGGTTCGAAACTTATAGAGTGCATCTGTGCTTAATGCAGATTTATGGTCGGCGGTTTTTGCTTACTGCAAGTAAAAGGGGGATTGGTGGCCACTCACAAAAGCAGTTCCTCAATAATTGCAATTGCAAATTAATCTTAACTTGTATGTAATGTAACATACATATTCGGAGAAATTGTACCAAGCAACACAGAAACTATGTAATATTTCTATACAAAAGTGTTTTAAGGTGCAGTTATTTTATCTACATGTATTTTGCATCACACCTTGCAGATAAAATATGCATAACCTTCCTATTTTTTATATAATAAATGTTACAATCCAATGAAGGTTATTTAAAGTATCAAACATGTTGAAACATTTTCTGCAGTTTATATGAAATGACAATTACTTAGTAAATGAAAATAAAAAATACCACACTACCGGGATAGTGCCAAATTCTAAAGATGATAATCTGGTTCAGCTTTGTTTGACATAGAAACACAATGAGAACAGTTTCAAACCTGCAAAATTGCATTTTTAATTTAAAATGAGTAATTGGGAAGTCCATCAGGTGTTCGATATTCGCGCGTACCAAAATTTTAATAGCACGAATATAAGGCTAAACAAGTACAAGGTTAAAGTTCATATTTAACCTAGGATACTAATAAATAATCAACTTTCCGAACAATGGTGTGACGTAAGAGAAATGTATTTTAGTCAATATAGACCTTATTATTTCTTTTGTACATACTTATGATCATGCTTTCACGATACGACTAGCTAACATTCAAAAGATGATCGTGACTTAATTTCACAATACATCTTTATAAAAACGTATAAAGTAAACAAATAATACATAAAGGAACTGATCATACACAGAGTTTAAATTTCATCTGCATTTTATGCATTACTCAACAATCCAGTAGCGTAGCTAGAGGGGGTGAGATTTCGAGTAGCTTGAACTATGACATGTGTAATTAATTGTTATTTTGGACGAACAATAAACATTGTAACATAAATACGCATTGTTTCCCTTGATGTTTTTATGCAGTAGTCAACTTAAAAAAAGTGAACTTTTACAAACCATGGTCTAACATGAAGATCTTGATGTTATTCCATGATTTTTGATATTATTCCATAATTTTGTGGACCTCGACGAAAGCACCCAATATTGATTTCTGTTACAAACCATATATGTTGACAATGAAAGGACCCAGGTTGCGTTCTTTTTATACAGCAGCACCTCTGTATGTGGGAGACGCCATCTTGATTGTTATCATAAACAATTTAGTTATTTTTCTTGACAGAAGTTCGTATTAATAATGGTATGTGTTGCTCTATTTTACATCTTTTAGACCTGGTCTTTCTGTACAGACGATTTTATTTCTTTTGGGCGATTGCTTTGGTCGCGCCCTAGCCAACTATTATAGGTCAACCGTTTTTTACTTTTGAATTTCAGCTGAACTTGTTTTTCCAAGTTACTTTATTGTATTCCATCTTATTCACTTGGCACACACTCTAGCTATGCTACTGCAACAATCATATTTCATTAAATTATATTAAATTATAATTTCATATGTTAGAAATGGCCATGTAAAAACCTATGTTCCCATCTTCATAATATTACGTTTTGTATAAGGATTGGTTTCCTGTATTGATTAAAGTGTTTGCTTGATAGTGTTTAACGCCACTTTCAACAATATTTCAGTTACATCATGGCGGTCAGTTTTATTGGTGAAGGAACCCACCGACCTGTTGCAAGTCACTGACAAGCTTTATCACATAATGTTGTACATCTCGCCCTGATCGATATTCGAACTCACAACATCAGTGGTGATAGGCACTGATTGCAATGGTAGTTGTATGATTATTGTGTCATCAGCAATAACAATGTTTACACTTTCCAATGACCTTTTGAATTCATGAAATTAATATACACTTAAGGTTTAATTGACACTTGAATTTAATTAAGTCTAGTGCAACTAAGTCCAGATTGATAAAATAAATTAATGAACAAAGTTTTATTTAGAGTCGATAAAGAATCAACAATAAAACTTTATTTATTTATTTATTTCTATTTTATTTATTTATTTATTTATTTATTTTGTATTTGTAATTACAGAGGATGGTCCTTCGACTGTTCCATCAACACCGTCTGATGTAAATGATCCTTGTATCTATTCCAACTATACCAACCTTTTAAATGGTAGCTACATAAATACAGTATCATACACACTCCAAGCTGGAGAACCAGATAATGGTGAATCATGTACCCTTACACAAGGGTGGTACCGCTATATAAGCTCACAGAGAATACCAACAGAAGTTCCCCTACCTGGACAGTGTGGTACCATGTCTCCAATATACATACAAGGTAAACGTATACATGTACAATCAAACCTGCCCATGCAGTCACCTCTATTAAGCAGCCACCTGTGTTAAAAAGTCACATTTTTCTTGTTCTGTCATGGAAAATTTCATAGAACTGAACCTCTCTTAAGAGGTCACCTGTCTTATAAGGCCACTTTTACTTTGTCCCAAAGATGACCTGTTTGACTGTATTTGCCTATTGTTGAATAATGTAGATGCACGTATGCTAATAAAAATGTAGATATCACGAGTCACGACGTGTTTCCAGTATAACCTTCATCAGCTCAAAGTCAAAATATTTATAAGCCAAATACTAGTCATTTAAATCTTATTTTCGTTTAGAAAAAGAAAATTATAATATTCTACAACAAAATATTTGAAGATAAAAAAAGATAAAACCTACATGTAAATTGAAATGTAATACTGTATCGCAGGTTATCTTTTCTTACACATAGACATGTTATTTATATTTTCTTTACTTTGAATATGTTTTTGTAAGTAGGCTTTCAGATTTTGATTGCCATTACATTGTCTGTCCTTCGATTTAAGGATTCTAATAACCCATTTGGTATATTCGATCTATTCTCATTGTGCAAAATGACAAAAGGGTAAGACACTTACGACAGGGTTAGGGTTAGGGTTATGGTGTTTAATGCCATATTCACCAATATTTCACTTATATCATAACGGCCAGTTTTATTGGTGGAGGAGACCGGGGCTTTATCACATAATGTTGTATCGAGCCTGAGCAGGATTCAAACTCACAACTTTAATGGTGATAGGCACTGATTGCACAGGTACATTTTGTGTAGTTGTAAATCCAACTACCATACGATCACGACCACGACGTCCCCCACTTCCAAGAGTCTCCTCACATTACATATTATATACATGTATTACAAAAGATACAACTGAACATTTATAATACATGTTTATGCATACAATCCCACATATTTATAATTGTTATACTGCAATCAGTGAGTACATTTACTGTCTATAAAGGTATGCGTATAAACCTTTGTTTTATATGTCCACTAGAAGCTTAAAGTCTCGTGGTGCACCGTGTTTTATGTATAGACACTGGTCGAACAGAGACCACGCTGTAGACACACAATCAGAATGTATCCAACAATTGTCGATGGTTTTGCTTGTTAATGTGTAAATGTAACATTTTTGCGGGCCAACACATCCCAATGAACACAATATTTAGCTGATTTTGATGAGGTACCACCTTCGGATTAACATATCCCAAAGAACACAATGCTTAACTAATTTTGTTGATGTAAAGCCTTCGGGTCAACGTATCACAATGAACACAAACAAATGTTTAGCTGGTTTTGCTCAGGTGCGACGTTCGGATCGCTCAACACATCCCAATGAACACAATGTTTAACTGATTTTCTTGAGGTACAAGAAGAGTTTGGAGATACAAAAGGGGTAATCAGAATTCATATATCAAAGAAGAGCAGACAACACAATGGCCAAAAGAAAAAGCACAAAAGGACAAACAACGATCTACAAAACATACACATTAAACTAAAGATCGAGTAACACGAACCCCACTAAAAACCGGGTCAACATACAGTATCTTTATGAAAACCATGCTTGACTTATTTTGGTGAAACCTCACCAAAAAATACGTACAACCTTCGGGTCAACATATCTGATTGAGCACAACGCATATCTGATTTTGGGGAGGTACAATCTGCAGGTCAACATATTCCAATGAACACAACATTTAACTGATTCTGGTGAGGTACAACCTTCGGGTTCACATATCCCAATAAACACAATGCTTGACTGATTTTGGTGATGAACAACCTATCCCAAATGAACACAATGCTGAGCTGATTTTGATGAGGTACAACCTTCGGGTCAACATATCCCAATGAACACAATGCTGAACTGATTTTGATGAGATACAACCTTTGGGTAAACATTATACAATTAATGACTTTTAATGAGGCGGATACAAGGATTTATTAACCCAGGAACATTACATTTACCGAGGCCAGATGGCCGAGGTAAATATATTATTCTTGGGTTAATAAATCCTGGTATCCATCGAATTGAAAGTCATTAATTGTTTTATTATATGACACATTTTATATGTTGATTTTACCCTTCAAATAAGCTTTTATCACGACGTTTTCTTTGGTTTCGTATGGTGCAAGAAGTCAGAATGTTGCATTCACCGCGCGTTACGTTGCGCGAGGTGAATAAATGTTATATTCACCACGCGTTATGTCGCGTGGGGTGAATATATATAGTATGACTAATCGTAGATTTTGAATATCAAAATAAGACCACGAGCGACCGACGTACGCATAAGGATTAAACGAGTTGTTCCGTCCACGAGTTTAATCTTTAATGCGTATTCGGTCACGAGTGGTCTTATTTTGATATTCAAAATCTTCGATTAGTTATATTGTTTATTATATAGACTTCCAAAATTTCTTCTATATTATTTCATTTAATTTGTATATTTCATTCCACGCATATGAATCTACGAGCAATGATAGTGTGTAATCAATATGGCCGCACATTTATTTGAATATGGGCGGATTTGTAAAGTTGTTGTGGAAAAATTCATTGCAATTGCGACTAATGTCAGTCCGATTTATCTGAACCAGGCACGATGTGTTATTATTGTCCGAGTCGTGTGTATTTCATGTGTAACAGAATTCGAACTAACGAATGAATCAATGTCCTCAAATGAAACGTTCTGAAATCTACCCGACTGGGCTTTAGTTTGTTATACATTTTCATTTGTATTGCCATTGGAATTTGGAACATTTGTTTGGACATCTAGAATATTAAATTCTGGCATTTCCACATTTTCCAAATTCAAAATCATTTTCTTCTAAAAAATTTGAGACTACAGCTGCCGTATAAGCGTCAAAATGATCAGACATTTTGTTTTGTTTTTTTTAATTTTAAGATTGTTCAACGCAGACGATTTTTCATTGAAAAGGGGTGGTGAAAGGAATTAGGAAACTGACAATCTACAATGCACTTTTAACATTTCCGTTGTTTGTTTATATTTAAATCTGTTGTGTTATACCAGTGAAATGATTCGATTTAGAATAAGCAAGTGTTTGATTTTAATGTATCAATAAAATGATTCAATTAAAATAATTTATAAAAGTACTAAAACTTTTTCATTTGTTTAATTGTTTCAGTTTACAATCATGTGTGTATTCACCGTAACACAACAAGGGACGTAACCACTACACTTATAGTTGTCTAAAAGTAGTTCTGGCGGGAAAAAACTGATATTTCACATGTGAAATATTGGAATTTATTTCACGGATAAATCTCAATAATTCACACCTATCTATATAATAAAACGTTTTATTATATAGATAGCTGTGAATTACAGAATTTTCCGAGTTAAATAAAAACGATAATTTCACACTGAAATTTATCGTTTTTAATTTCACTCTCGTTATATTTCGCGCCATTTCGTTCTCGGAACTACTTTTCTGACAACGAAATGGCGCGAAATATAGCGAGAGTGAAATTGAAAACGGTAATATCTCTGTGAAATTATCGTTTTTTTTTTAACTCGGAAAATTCTGTAATTCTACGCTACACGTAATATAGTGCAATTAAACTCATTTCATATTAAATT
>MJUT01017040.1:6427-17039 GCA_002080005.1 Gigantidas platifrons | reverse complement strand
GCCACTTTCAACAATATTTTAGCCATATGGCGGCGGTCAATTTTATTGGCAGAGGAAACCGGAGTACCCGGAGAAAACCACAGACCTGTCGGAAGTCATTGACAAACTTTATTACATAATGCTGTCTTAAGTACACCACGTCATGAGTGGGATTCGAACTCACAACTTTAGTAGAAATTCAATTACTATAGGATCACGACCACGGCGACTCCTCCCCGTGTATTCAAATATATCACTAATAAATAACACACATTCTTACTGTATGTACACGTGTGTCATTTTGCGGCGACTAACTTTTTCGATTTGTCATAAACAAGCTGTTGGCGTGATGGTTACTGTACCGAAAACGATATGATTTCCAGTTGAAGACATGCGGATTGTCTTTGCTTAATCATTATGGCCTCCAGTTGAACACTTATGGATTACTTTTGTGGAAATTGTATCGTTTCCAGTTGAACACAGAGTTGAGAAAAGATTTCATGGCGGGGTTATTTTTACGCATATTAGGGAAATGCAAAATAAGCCCAAATTTCCCTAACACGAATATACAGTATTTCATTTTATTTTGTAATGAATGATACACGTATGTTTACCAATAGGATCATACCAAACAGTGTTTGGTACAAATTCCACAATGACAGCTTGTATGGTTGATAGTGCTGGAGAATGCAAAGAAAGTTGGGATGTGGAAGTTATGAGTTGTGGGATTTTCAGCATGGTATATTTAGTTCCAAGTACCAAATGTGGAAGGTATTGCATGGGTACGTATAGGGACAATAAATGTACATTTTTTTGTATGTATAAATAGTAAATATACATAACAGAATGTATTGTACGGGTATGTATAGGGACATAACATAATGTATTGTACGGGTATATATAGGGACATAACATAATGTATTGTACGGGTATGTATAGGGACATAACAGAATGTATTGTACAGGTATGTATAGGGACATGACAGAATGTATTGTACGGGTATGTATAGGGACATAACATAATGTATTGTACGGGTATGTATAGGGACATAACAGAATGTATTGTACGGGTATGTATAGGGACATAACAGAATGTATTGTACGGGTATGTGTTATGGATATTGCCTTCATTTAATGATATGATTTATGCTGATTGTTGAAGAGCTCACTGTGACTGTGAAATGTAGAACAGCAATAAGAGCGCTGTTCCTTTCGTTTAATTTGTGTAATGTTGAATATTGATTGTTTTTAGCGCCAATTCAGCAATTTTTCAGCTATATCGTGGCGAGAACAAGTTTATTTTCAATGAGATGATGATGAGGTCCGCTTTTTACTAGATCAGCATGATTAGTTGAATTTTTATAGTGCTAGCTCACTGAAACAACAGCCCGCGGATAGACACGTCGCTCCACTCGGACACATTTTCCTGATTCCGAGCCAACCCGTCTTTGTTCCTTATCCTTAATACAGCGTGCTTAGCGGAGAGGCAATACATACCTATTTTATAGTTTTTGGTTTGGCCCAATCGGGCCTTGAACGTACGATCTACCGCACTCGGGGCGAGCACGCTCCCCGTTAAACCACCGATGGCAGGGGCGTAGCTACGTAAGGCCCGAGTAGGCACATGCCTACACTCAAATTTGGCATTTGTTTTTAATAAATAATGGCTGTACGCTCTGCATTCCGAGAATAACCTATTTGAGAATTCCGTACCAAATCGTATGGCAATGCTATATAAGTACTACAAAAATTTCCACATTAACCCGTTACAGTGGGAAATCGAAAACCGGTTCTTTTCCGTATTTGATTTCAACGTTAACGTTAACTTAGTTACGAAGGAAGACTTTTTGTAAACAATGGACAAATTTCTAATAAAGGGTAATAAAAGGAAAAAGACGTCATAATCTACAGAAGAGATAGCTAGAAAGTGATGTTTGAATCGTAATGATTGAAAAAAAAATATCACTTCTAACATGATGTACATTCTTAATTTAGAGCAATTTTAGCATAACACAAGATCTCATGATCTTCCGGGGGGCTTTGCCCCCCTGGACCCCCTAAAGCGGCCCCCAGACCTCTCGCCGTAAACTTTGTGCCTACACTCATTTACATGTCTAGCGACGCCCCTGGATGTGGTTGATATGGATACATAATTAGACATTCATGATATTGACTAGTTGATAACTGATCGACTTTTCGTGTATTTTCATATTTCGAATGAATTTTGTTCAATGTTACCATCAACGGCACATTTAACGTTTTACCCTTTGTACCGTTGTGTTCTGTGCAGCTCAACCAACAACAATAAATTCAGAATCTTTATTTTTTTACCTTTCTACGTAACGTAACGTGAAAAATAAAATTTGAAAACTGGAAGTGTTCCGATTGGAACAGTCGACCGTCATACGATAGCTTGAAATAATATAGCATACACTATCTTGAATTAAACATTAAAAACAAAACAAAAATTGTGTAAACTTCAAACAGAGATTACTAGCTGATTTATATTCCACGTAATTAAGGTTAAGTTGAAGTCATCACTTTATGCTCGCCCGCATGACTTGCTTAACCGGAATATCTGTGTCACAAATGACCATGGATATGCTCCTCTTGTCCTTAACACTTCTCGGTCATTTCCTATTTTATACGTGTTACTCGATCTTGAGTTTTGTGTGTTTGTTTTGTAGATCTTTGTTTGTCCTTTTGTCCTTTTTCTTTTTGGCCATTGTGTTGTTTGATCTTCGATATACGGATTCTGATTACTCCTGTGGTATCTTCAAACTCTTCTTATGACTTATCACCGACTTTGTGACATGTGTCACTAGTGGAGCAGGAACTGCTTACCCCTCTGGAACACATGAGCACCACCGGTTTTCAGTAGGGTTCGTGTTCCCTCGATCTTTCGTTTTCTGTGTAGTGTTGTGTAGATCGTTGTTTATCCATTTGTCATTTTTCATTTGGCCATTGTGGTATCTGTCCTTCTTAGATTTACGGATTCTGATTACCCATTTGGTATCTTCAATCTCTTCTAAGCATACATGTATATATCAAACTGGGAACGGTATTGGCTAAATCAAATATCCATCTAGAGACTAAATTATTGGCCCAGAAAATTTTGTGGTCCCACGATGGCTATCTTTCGCATCTTCTCAAACAGGTTATATCTGTTCATACTAAGTACTGTATACAGATGGCTGGAGTAAAGATAATTGTCATCTGTTATAACATATAGATATAATTCTCAAGTAAATAGTCATCAACTTAAATTAATTTTCAGACCCATGGGTGCCAACATCGCCATCGTCGCCGACTGATCAATGTTTTAATGCCAGTGTTGTATACAATAACTACACTAGGGATATTAACCATACTAGGCAATTATGGGAACCTGATAATTGTGAATCACAAAGTGTAATGCCAGGATGGTACCGGTATGATGGTAATCAGATTATACCAACACAACCTGTATTGTCTGGACAATGTGGATCATCATCACCTATATATTTACAAGGTAATGTATGGTTCGGTACTCTTCTGCACTGACTGGCATGAACTTTAAGATATACTTATTATTATACGTTACAGTTTATAAATAATGTAACTATGAATAAATAATATCAAGATAAAAGGATAGCTTGGATTGGCTCAATGATAGATAGTCTTACTATATATTGGTTAATTTTAACTATCTTGTTTATGCTCCTTGGTTTTCTCGTTTACAAAGAATTTTGAATTATGCCATTTAGTTTGAAATAATATACACTTTGAATAGAATCAATATTATATATATTCATATAATTTTTTATTTTTTTTTGCATCTCCAAACCATTAAGGGAACAGTCTCATTATCAAAGTGTGGCTGTACTTTGTCAATTATTAGTTGTCTTGAACGATAGGCTAGCTATAGCTAGTTTGTTACATCATTAAATGATAACCTCTATGAAAATCTCGAATGTGCAAGGGGCCTTTACTGCGGGAATTATAATTATCGAAATGACTGTTTTGTATGTTTTGTAGATCGTTGTTTGTCCTTTTCTACTTTTTCTTTTGACCATCTTTTTCGATTTATGGATTCTGATTACCTCCTTTTGGTATCTTCAACCTATTCTTGTCAAGTTGTTTGGAATTTTATGTTTGATTTTGTAATGTTTTTATAAACAGGGTTTTATCCTGAACATTATGGCCAAAGCTCAATACTGACGGCTTGTATGGTAGGAAATGACACACAATGTATAGAAACGTGGAACGTAACAGCTGTAAACTGTGGAGAATATAATATTGTATATTTAGATCAAACTGAACATTGTGGAAGATACTGCAGTGGTATGTACATGTACAGTGAAACCTGTCTAAACCGAACCTCCATGAATTCAACATTTATACAGTTTTATACAGGTTAATTAACAAGGATTTCCTTTATCGGAACTTCTTTTAAAGTTCGGTTTATACAGGATTTCGTTTTATTCAAGGTTCAGTTCAGACAGGTTTCACTGTAGTAAAATAAGTAGAATTATACTAGACGTAATGCTAAGTAATTGTTAGACAACACCGAAGGTGCAATGAAACTGAATGGACGATCCGCAGACACGGGCAACCTTGGACACAAAACACAGAACGACGACAAACAAAACAAAGAATGGACGAACCACAGACACGGGCAACCTTGGACACAAGACACAGAACGACGACAAACAAAACAAAGAATGGACGATCCACAGACACAGGCAACATTGGACACAAGACACAGAACGACGACAAACAAAACAAAGAATGGACGATCCACAGACACGGGCAGCCTTGGACACAAGAAAAAGAACGACGACAAACAAAACAAAGAATGGATGATCCACAGACACGGGCAACCTTGGACACAAGACACAGAACGACGACAAACAAAACAAAGAATGGATGATCCACAGACATGGGCAACCATGGACACAAGACACATAACGATGACAAACAAAACAAAGCACAAGACACAGAACGACGACAAACAAAACAAAGAATGGACGATCCACAGACACGGGAAACCTTGGACACAAAACACAGAACGACGACAAACAAAACAAAGAATGGACGATCCACAGACACGGGCAACCTTGGACACAAGACACAGAACGACGACAAACAAAACAAAGAATGGACGATCCACAGACGCAGGCAACCTTGGACACAAGGCACAGAACGACGACAAACAAAACAAAGAGTGGACAATCCACAGACACGGGCAACCTTGGACACAAGACACAGAACGACGACAAACGAAGCAAAGAATGGACGATCCACAGACACGGGCAACCTTGGACACAAGACACAGAACGACGACAAACAAAACAAGCAAGCAAAAAATACAACACAGAAAACAAAAACGATCACTCCACCAGGAAACTGGTGAGAACCCGGCTGATCGTGAAAGAGGAGCGATTTCTGTGTCTTATAATACACACGGCGTGTTACTCATCTGGTGAAGTCCGGTCAAAATATTGTCCGTGATAGAGGAAATACATATTATAAGTAAAAGGGATTAGAACCATTACAATTTGAGAAATAGATATTTCGTAACGGTTAACGAGTTCATGGTGATGACGATATGATCTGTGTTGGATGACTTCAACCTAGGAACAACGAAGGTATTAACGTATTTCATATTTATTCATTTGCATCTTAAAGTAGGGGCCGTTGTGGTCGTGATCGTTTTGTAGTTGAATTTTCAACTATCTGTGCAATCAATGCCTATCACCATTAACGTTGTGAAAACCGGACTACCCGGAGAAAGCCACCGACCTGTTGCAAGTCACTGACAAACTTTATCATATGATGTTGTATCGAGTACACCTCGTCATGAGCAGATTCCAATTCACAACTTTAGTGGTGATAGGCACCGTACACTCATAGTACAAACTATTTCATCAACTATGAAATGTTGACCAATGAATTATGAATTATAATTTTAAAAAGAGGTTACTGTGGTAACTATTGTATAAATACAAATCATAACCGAGTGGATGTAGCTGTAATGCATTATATGATATCTTTATATTGAAGTTATGTATATTGGTGCGAAGTGTTTCACCGTTTTGTTGAGTACACCTTCATTTGAATGTCTGTAGATTACCGATAGTTTCAGTCAAATTACCGTACATGAAATGAAAATTTAATTTCAATCAAAATAATAATGATAGGCCAGATTAGTGAATGTTTATTTTTTGGTTAAATTATTCAATAAAATCATCATCAAGAAGCATGCATTCCCCTGATATGTCAGACAACATGATGTCCTCATCATTGAGGAGCAATTATTTCCCTGATATGTCAGACAATATCATGCCGTCATCATCGATCAATATATTCTCACCAGTGACGCACACCACACTAAAGATGGAAGGATCATCCACCCCGATACATGCATCGACTGTTTCAGATCAGCCTATGTCCACTGCGATTACAACAATAGAAACCACAACAGGCTCAACTGCAGGTAATGCAAATTTTCCAATATGTTACTGTAATGTCATATATATCATATTCAGCCTCTTGTTGGTGGTCATGTCTTGTTTGTGTTTGTTTGCGTGTTGTGTTGTGTTTTCGTTTTGCTTTTCTTCTTCTTGTGCGCCCTATGTTGCCAGTTTCTCTGTATTGACCATTTTTGATTTCCCCTTAGGTATTCTTTAATGTTCATTTACTAGAATAAGTAATTTTGGTGTAAATGAAAATCTAATTAATAGTCAAGTAATTAAAAAAAAGTTCAGGAACAACTTACCAGTATATTTGTTGGTGTACATGTCGTTCATTTCCTAAGAAAAGTTTTCTTCAATTCGTGTCATTTGCGAACTTCATTCATTCCATGCAAGTTGTGACTTCGATTAGTCTCTATTACAGTATGATTTCCTTAGAACAATGCAAGTAAGCATATTTCTATGCTTCGTTCGCACTAAATTTGATATCTACGTTTTTATACCCCTGCTCCACCGTTTTACCTCTGTCCGTCCTTCCGTCCGTCCAAGATACTTTTCGTCGCATTTTTCTCAGCAACTATTGCTGGCAGAAATCTGATATTTTGTCACAAGCTTCATATAGGATAATAGGTATGCCTTATTGTGGGAATCGTTTTTGGACCCGACAGATTCCTACTTCCTGTTTGCCAACTTAGTTGGTTTTTATACACATTGAACATATATGCGGGGGTATCATAAGTGAGTATTAGCTCACAGTTCATAATGCTATTTTTGTTCAATGGATAAATCAATTAGTTAATTTTGTATACAATTTTCTGTCTATGCTGATATATTAGGCTAATATGACGAACTTTAATATTAGACCATCTGTCGGTAGGCAAACTTTCCTGACCCTATACATTATCTACTTTTGTTCCTATGAGGAATCAAAACTTCAAAGTCATGTGAGCTATCTATGGCTGGTCATTATTCTAAAATTTCTGATTAATTGTTATAGGACTACCAGCTATATATTGTATATGATATTAAAAAATAGAAATAAAATGTTTAACAGTTAATATGTAATAACAAACTAAATAATGCCACAATGTCGGAACAGCTCCAAAATCTTATAGAACAACAGATAAATAGAGACAAAATCAACACCTCTAGTATGCATATGTAAGCGTACTTTATTCCGGTGTGTAGAATTTTCGGTTAGGGTTAGGGTTAGCATGGAAAAAATAATCTAGTGCAATAATTCCTCTGGAAATTATACACTAGTGTAACTTGTCCTCTGGAAAGAATACACTGGTGGAAAGAAAACACTGTTACACATATACATTACCACTCACCCTCCCGGATCGGCACTGGTATCCCAGCAAAACGTGGCATGGATAGAATAACATTATAGGCCCAAATCACATTTTTATGAAACGATACGATCATGTACGTGTACTCTACACACGAGCAAAATGACACCCCTCACTCGCAAATATTTTTTTTACAAAACAGTTCATTGATATATATCCATGATAGTAATGAACTATCTGGATGTGCCTATCACCACTATAGTTATGAGTTCCCATCCCACTCAGGCGCGAATGTACTCGATACAACATTATGTGATACCCCTCACTAGCAAATATTTTTTTACCAAAACACTTCATTGATATATACTGAATATTACAAGTCAAAATCTGTATCACATGCCGTATCAATTCGAGAACCCTATATCACCCCAAGGGCCGCTGGCCCGATGGGTGATATAGGTCGAGGTTTGATACGGCATGTGATACAGATTTTGACATGTAGTGTTCATTATAGTTCAACCATGTCTTTGATAATACATGTATTTTATGAAAATTTAGATTTTTTTATTTTATTTTTATTTTATTTTTTTGACATTTTATGAAATTTTGGACAATTTTTTAATTTTTTAATGTTTTGGGTATACGATATAGAATATGCGATATAAGGTATAAAGGATATAGGCTTGGGACAATCATTGATAATGCATATATAAAACACCTGTATTTTAATCTAAATATATGATATATATGCATGATCGTGATGAACTGAATTATCTGGATGTGCCTATTACTACTATCGTAATGAGTTCCCATCCCACCACTATCGTAATGAGTTCCCATCCCACGCAGGCGCGGGTGCAGTCGATACAACATTATGTGATAAAGTTTCTCAGTGACTTGCGGCAGATCGGTGATTTTTTCCAGGTACTCCGGTTTCCTCCACCAATAAAACTGTCCGCCACGATATACATATACAAAAAATATTGAAATACATGTATTGTTGAAAGTGGCTTTAAACACCATAACCCTAACCCTAACCCATCTGGATATGTCGTTGTTTCCAACATGTCTTACATAGCATTTCATATTCTTTAATATAGGTATCAACTTTGATCTAATTGCAAATATGTACATGTATGTATACCCTGTTGTACCTACACACGATGCTAATTCACTAGACAGACAATTAATGTTTGAATGTAAGCTTTCCTATAACAATCTGGATGTGTCGGTCCTTACTAATTATAATTATGACATTCTGTGGGAAATTGACGATGAGGAATTTACAGTAAAGGACAATTTAGCATGGGCAGAAATTAAAACTGATGGCAGGCTGAAAAGTAGTGAATTGACTGCTAATGGCAAGACAGTCGGATTCAACGTAAGTTCATATCTGTTAGATTTAACACATCTAGTTAGAAATAAGTAATGTTCACATAAATTACATTTATATATATATGTGTACCTGCATTCATAATGTTTATATAGTATGTCGAATATGTGTTTAACAAATATTGATAATTACATTTATATATATATATGTTACGATACAAATTGGAATCCAGTAGGATCCAGAATCCTACCAGTACAAATTTGAATTCCAATTTCTACTAGGACAAATCAGGATATCCAGATTTGTTCTAGGAGGATCCAGGATCCTACTAAAATAAAAAATTGAAAAAAGGAGAAACATGAAAAAATAAATATGAACACTTTTTTAATACAAATCTTCTATTTTATGTCCCTTGGGTAAAATCAGAAAAAGCTAAATCAATATACTTGTGTGATAGATGATCAATTCTTTTGTTCTTGAAGTTGAATATATGAACTTTAACCTTTTACTATTTTAGGCTTAAAAAACTTGTTTTGCTTATTTTGGGACTTTCGTGTCTCGAACCACTGCTGGGTTTTTTAAAGTTTATTTTGACTTTCAAAACTTCCATCATCTTACCACTCGGCTAAGTTGACCACATTAATATATTTTATAATTAGTATATATAACTCTTGATAGTAAGATTTGTTGAAAAAAAATATGAACAATTTGCTTAAAGGAAAACTCCATGGTCTTAACAAGTTAGCGTGAATATTTAAATGACAGTAACTAAAAGACATATGTGTACTGGCATTCATAATGTTTATAATATGTCGAATATGTGTTTAACGAATATTGACAATTATAAAATAAACATGTCAGAGATAACAAAGAGGTAATCAGTATCTGTAAATCAAAGAAGGACCGACAACACAATGGTCAAAAGAAAAAGGACAAAGGGACTAACAATGATCTACAAAACAATACACAGAAAACTAAAGATCGATCAACTCGAACCCCACTTAAAACCGGGGGTGAACTCAGGTGCTCTGGAAGGGTAAGCAGTTCCTGCTCCACTAGTGACACCCATTGTGTTAATCAAGTTACAAAACCAGTGATAAGCCATGCACGGGGAAAGGACCGTGAGATGCTAACGACAAGTGGAACATATCGGTGAAAATTTTGAATTTTTATATTAATAGAATAAACCTGTCATATATAATTTGAAGAAAACCAAAAACTTATTTGCTAATTTAACTTCTGTCGATTAGATAGCAAATTATTAATTTGCATTGAAGTCTATGTAGAATCCTGAGGATTAGCCTTCGCATCACCTTCTAACATTTTCGTCATATCAGAAATACTAATCATTGATTGGTCAAATACATAATGTCATGTTATGCCAGGTAAGAGAATACATATATTGTAAAGATAAGAGATTATACTATTGATCATTTTATTTGCAGGTAAAATGTGGAATTCGATTTAGCGATTTTCAAGTTATGGCAAATAATTCTTTTTTAAAAGCTAGATCAAACTATTTCGTTGGAATAGATGTAAGTGCTATATTAAACT
>MJUT01017034.1:182603-203287 GCA_002080005.1 Gigantidas platifrons | reverse complement strand
TAAAGTCACAATTCAATTGGCTTAGTGGTTTCTAACAAGAAGATTTTTAAAATTTCGACCAATCAGAACACATTATTGGCCCTGGTGGCCATGTTGGATTTCCGATCTGCACCAAAATAACAAATTTAGTAGAGGACCTCCCAATGAACATTTCGGCCAAATTTGGTCCAAATCAGTTCAGTGGTTTCAAAGAAGAAGAAGAAAGTATGAAAAGTTTACAGACGCCGTCGCCGACGACGGACGCAAAGTGATGACAAAAGCTCACATGACCCTTTGGGTCAGGTGAGCTAAAAAGTAATTTGATCAAAATAAGATTGTTTTATGGGTACACAATATTTTGACATACTTTAGTTTGTGTTAATTATGAAAATAATATGTGTTTTTAAGAAACAAAACCTGTTTTCTGCTCAAAATTTGTTCCAGGAAATTCTAAGAAAAAGACATTTAAATAAACATATCAGAAATTGGTACCCATTAACAACTACAAACAACATGATTGTGGGAAAATAATATCCTATAGTGATTAATGATTCTTTTTATTCAGGAAGATACTTATGTGTACTTATTGAACATGTCAACCTAATCAATGGGTCAAATACCTAGCTATTATAACAATGAGGTCATCTTAAATGACCTTTGTTACAAGCTAAAGAGTTTCACGTCATACACATTTGTATCTTTTATTCATCCCAATAATTTACATGGGTGATTACCCTTCTGGAGAACAGGCGTTTACCCCCAGTGTTTGGGGGGACTTATGTTACTTGATCTTTAGTTTTATATTTATGTTTTGTAGATCGTTGTTTGTACTTTAGTACTTTTTCTTTTGCCATTGTGTTGTCTGTTCTTCTTCAATTCACGGATTCTGATTACCTTCCTTTGGTATCTTCAAACTCTTCTTACAAGTAAAATAAAATTAAATATAATTTTAAGATTTTATCTCTATTATACTCCAATATAACCTATACAAATAATTAAAATTCATTCCTTGCACAAGTCGTCATGGTCGTGATCGTATGATAGCTGGATTTACAACTACCTATGCAATCAGTGCAAATCACCACTAAAGTTGTGAGATTTGTGTACTTGATACATTATCTGATAAAGTTGATCATTTACTTGTGGCAGGTTGGTGGTCTTCTCAGGGTATACCGGTTTCCTTCACCAATAAAAATGACCGCTATGATATATCTGAAATATTGTGGCATTAGACAATATAATCCTGACCCTGTATAAGGTGGAATCCAATGCCACCATATTTGACCATTACAGTGTATCTTATATATAAGGGTAATAACAAAATTACCGAACACAGAGCAATCTTCCAAAGGGAAATTCAAAACTCATAAATCAATAAACAGACAAAATCAGTCAACAACCGGGAAACTGGGAAACCGCAATGGCTCTGACTTGGTACAGGCATTTCTAAAGAAATGGTGGATTGAATCAGATTTTACGGCGCCAACCTCTCGCTTCCATTACGGTTCAAAGGTTTCGGTTGTCACTATAACAGCATTTATTACAATACTGGAACAAAATAGGTAAAATAGAGTCAAACAGTACTAAATTCAAAAATATTTAAAGTGCAATGAAATTTTCGATAAACTATGATAAAAAGGAAAATATCTATTAAATGTTCATGAGGAGTTTTTAGAATAACCTTGATCGAGTATATTCAGTCGAAAGATCGGAAATTCAAATATTTTAAAAATCTTCAGTAATAACAAAACCTAAGGGCCTAAACAGGATAACTAATTTAATCAGGTAAAGTCACCTATGCCTGAGAGAGGAGAGTTTGAAGACTGTCATGATATAACTGAAACATTGTTAAAAGTAGTATTAAATACCATATCACTAACCCTCCCTGACCTCATCTAATTAAATACCATAACCACTAACCCTCCCATACCTCATCTAATTAAATACCATAACCACTAACCCTCCCTGATCTCATCTAATTAAATACCATAACCACTAACCCTCCCTGACCTCATCTAATTAAATACCATAACCACTAACCCTCCCTGACCTCATCTAATTCATTTCTTCTTTAGAATTGTAATAAGATCTCAATAACATGTAACATTATTTATTGACAACAAAGTTTTCTCAATAACATGTCACATTATTTATTGACAACAAAGTTTCATAGAAAATACATGTAATTGTGTTGTATGTAACTGGTACCTACTGTCAGGTAACCTGGTTTTTCATCATATTGAACACCAATTAACTATTTTTAGCACATATACTGGAAACAAATTTATGGAAAACGAGAGATTTATGAAAACATTTTCAAAGTACAAATGTAATTAAAATTAAGAACTTATTATTTTTTTTAATACTAAAATTCTTCATTATTGGAATTCTAGTAATTAAACAAACATGCAGTCCAATAATTATGTAAAGTAGAGAGAAATATCTATTGTACTGACTGGACCCAAAACATCTGTGACACTACTAGTGTCACTAACATAATCAAATGACCTATTCTTCAAATAAGTTTACTTAACTCCTTTCTAACATTAACATAATTAATACAGTACTATATCATGAAACACCCAATGTAAAAATGTGAACTACCAGTAAATAATCACCACAGGACATTACAAGATGAATGCTGATTACCTTACAGGACTTTACAAGATGAATGCTGATTACCTTACAGGACTTTACAAGATGAATGCTGATTACCTTAGTAAGAGATTTTTTGGGCAAAGGAAGGATATATAAACCCTTGACTTGACAAGCTGAATGTAGAGTGGCCAAGAAAAGATTTTTGAGGGATACAAAAACAACACAAAAAGTCTCACAAAAACAAGTCTTACAATATCTGACGATACTTCAAACTATACACTATACACGTATTTCAGTCATCAGGGTCAGAGGTCAAGTACCTAATTATATAACTATATAGACTTATTAATATGTACAGTACATACATTGATAATCAGGTTCATAGGTCAATTTTCTAGGATTTTTATTTATATTTTAATACATCCATTAACTATTACTTGTTTAAATATATGATTTAAAAAAAAGTTGGTTTACTGTTTTTCGACCCACAATTTGCAAGGTGTGTAAGTAGGTAGGTAGGCTATTTTTTCCCCAAAAGATTCCAAAAGATGCATTATCTAAGTAAAAACATGCTGAAAAAGTCTATTTTTTCAAACTCTTTATGCATTTTTTGAGGTAGGGCCAATTTATTGGGTCTGTCAGAAAACAGCAAATTAGTATTTTCTTGATGGATGGCCTTATTCTAATTTGACTAAACAAATTAAATTGACATGGAACATAAATTCACTTTTTACCAGTGGAACATTAGGCCAAAGAAAAATGATTGTATGTTTCCCCTAACCCGACCGGGTCAATTTTTACTGCCGGGTAGTTATATTTTATTACTGATAAATAAAATAAAATAAAATAAACACCGGCCGTGTGTCTTCTAACTCAGTAATATGGAGATTTTTGTTATCGTAAACAATTACAGATATTTTCAAAAGTTGCGGAGATAAAGTGCAGCCATGCTTTTTCGATGTTTTTTCCACCTGTCAAGGTCATTGATCTAGATCGCCAAAGCGCTTGCGATATCAGTAAAAAGGACCATGATCTAAAATGTGTACGTGACGTACAGTGTGTATAAAATGGCCACCGGCGGAGTGCCCAGTGGAACCATTCTGGCTGTTCATTTACAGAAATGTTCGCATCAAACGAAACAAGAGTGATGCAATTTTTTTTACCTTTATGATATATTTTCTGACCTTCATGAGAAAGATAACAAAACCCTGATTTGCAATATCTCTTGAGCTAAAAAAAAAAAAAAAAAAGAAAACCCTGTCTGCCAGCCCTTAAAAATTTCCCTATGTTATGGAAAACCAACAATCACTTTTGTTTGGCCTTAGTAAATACATTTGGACCTTGTCACTGTTGTTTTTCCATATATTCCATGATTTAATCCATTGAGATCTCGAATAGCTTCATATCTATCATTCGTACACATTTCTAAAAGGAATAGTACATTCCTCATACGTTCAGTCATGTTTCTACTTGAATTATCACCATGACAGAATCTCAGCTTGTTTTATCTTTTTGGTCTTGTATATGACGTTCTGCTTCATCCATCAACAATTTCATCCGTTTACGTTGGTAGTGTTGCCAATGAAGTAATTGTTGGTCGTCTATGAACTTTGTACATTGTCCGTTCACAAGTTCTTTTCTAAAATGTTCATACTGTAACAGTTCAAGGAAATGAAGACATTGTGGATACCTGCAGAAATAAAACATTGTAGAGATTTATACAACGAAAGAAAAACAGGAAATATAAAGATATACAAGTACAGTAACTCAGACATTAACCTTCAAAATTAAGAATTCTTTTTTCATTTAAACCATAAAAATTAAGAATAACATTTTTTCAATCAAAACGGTGAGTTCAGTTAAGATGACAGGTGATTATTTCTTTTGTTGATATTGGTGGAATTGATGACCATAACCTAACACTATGGATGGGGGCTTTCACCAGTCATTTCATTATAACTGTCCATACATTCCTCCCCCATTAAGTTTGGTAGTGATGATTAAGTTGGAAAATGCTAAAAATGACAATAAACACTAATAATCAAATCTGACCATCCATTAAACTTACTTCAGATATCTGGCATATTTAGGATCCTTCCAATACTGAAGGTATTTTAGATAGTTAACAAACGTCTGGTCTTTGAAATATCCTCTCTGTGCTAAAACTATAACACAAAACATTTGACAGATAAAAGGATATTAATATATAAAATGAAATAAAAGAACATGACAAATCTTGTATACAAATGATACTAAATCTGATATCTACTTCCAAAATTTAAGGGTCCGGGTGGCTCAATGAGTTAGGTAGTAGGATGACCTAACAACTCATACAAGCCTATCACCAATACAACGTGGGTTCGCACCCGGCTTTGTAAATTATGAAAAAGGGTGCACTCGACTCATAGCCGCAAGTGACAAAGCTTACCAGTTGCTTGCCCATGGTCGGTGGTTCTCTCTGGGTACTACGGCTTCTTCCACCACTAAAACTGGTTGCCATGATATAGCTGAAATATTGCTTAAAGTGGCATTAAACACCAAAAATCAATAAAATCCAAAATTTAACCATCATTTCATGCAAGATAACAGGTTTAACCTGCCAAATTTTTTAGCCTGTCCCAACACAGGACCTGGATTTCCAACACCAAATGTCCTGGTTTTTTTTTTTATATTCAATTGTTTGAGATGTCAGAGCGGTAGTGATTCATGAATTTCATGTTGATGAGCCATAATTTATTTTCCTTCAAGATTATTTGGATTAGCCAAGATTATTTACAGTTCGGTTTAGCAGATAATTAAAAGATAATTTGGGCTGACCAGCAGAATTGGAACCAACTGGACATTCAACTGTTAGTGTAACTTCTGTAGAGGCCTTTAGAGCCTGCCTCTCACACGACTAGTCTAATTTACATGCGCTCTTCCCCGTTGACCATATGCCAGTAGTGGATCATTGTCAACGTACCTTGATACAGATGCAGACTTGGATATACATGTGTACATGTACTTTTACATGTATTTAAGATAATTTAGGTAGCCCATGACTTATCGTCATTTAAGAAATAATTAGCATTAGCCAGGATTTACTGACAGTCTTAATTAGACAAATACACAAATTCAAACCAAGGAAATTAAACCAATACATATTACAATAACTATACTTACAGTTAAGATAATTAGGGTTTGCTAGACATTGAACAAATTCTAACTCTGTCTGGAATCTTACTCTGTCTTCAGACTCTGAAATATAGTCACCATTGTGATTAAAATCATCTTACAGTAGCTCGTATCAACAGAATAAAAAGTCAGATTCTTAAAATTATGTATAGCAAACCTCTCCTTCATCATGATTATCTAAAATAACTACAGACAAATTACATTGCAAGAATAAATATGACACAAAATAAAATAATACTACAATGAACATGTATCTTGGATTTTCAAGAGGTATAAATTAGAAAAATACACAGAAGTCTATAGAAATTGCAAAGTGTTGTAGTGATTATTACATATACATATGTACACACAGAACACTGGGTAGTTCTATAAAATAAAACCTTGTACATTTGAATTCATGTTTACTATTAATGTTCTCATTTGGATTTTTAAATCTTCTTATTGATCACTGAACCCGAGATTTATTAATTCATACTCAGAACTCTTGTCCACTGGGTACAATCAACATTAACCTGAACCTGAGATTTATTAATTCATACTCAGAACTCTTGTCCACTGGGTACAATCAACATTAACAAGGACAACACATATCACAGGAAAATGTGAATTAAGATACATGTACATTGTATATCATTGGATATACTGCATATCCTGGCATTTAGTAATTGAAGGTGGTGAAGCCAGTATAAATCTTCAGAAATAATATACCTCTATTTCAATGGAAAATTTGAATTTTATTTTTATAATCTAAAATAAACCTGGTTATAAATTTGGAAAAAAAATCAAAATATATATTTAATTTAGTGTCAAAAAGAACCAGAGGTGAATTTTATTACTATAAAAAAACAAAAACATATTTTTATTGCCAATCAAGAGCGACTAAGGGCATCAAGAAATACATGTAATGACAGGAAAGACATTGATTGCATTAAGCTTCTGTTGATAGATATTAAATAACTGATTAACATTGCAGTCTATGTAGAATCCAGAGGATTTTGTTTGCCTTCACCTCCTACATTTTCGTCATATAACAAATGCTAATTATTTATTGGTCAAATACATAAAGTGATGTCACGTTGGCGAAAAAAATAATGACGAATGGTAAGTACATAATAATGTACTTTTGTAAATGTAATAATTACATGTGTATTAATGAGTATTGCATGCTAGTCAATGATTAAAGCATAATGTGTTTTGGCGTTTATTTAATATACTGTAGTTCGTAACAGTTTCATGAGACCCGAGACCTCAAACACATAGAAACCATTGAAGATAAGCTTCAACCGTACGGTATGTGTCTAATGCAGGATGTGTTCTCGAACCAAGTGCTCGAGACTAATCACCTAATCTATCAATGGTCTCAAACACTGCTCAAGCTATGCATAAACCATTATCAGTTTCCTGAGACCCGAGGTTACCTCAAACATACATATAATAATACCGAGAAACATTTGGATCACCTTTCAAGTTTTCAACTGCAAAGAATTATGGGATCATCTTTCAACTTTTCTACTGCAAAAAATTATCAGTGAGGCTATTTATAGATCAATCTACAGACGATAGCTCTATTACATGTATCTCTATAACTATTTTTAGAACAGCAGTATTTAAACAAAGAAAATGAAAGTATGATACTACATAGTTTTGCTTCATCTCTATCTATAGTCCAAAAGTCCAACTTCAAAATCTCCATCAATTAATTGATGAACAAAAATTATTCTTTATTCTAAACTGTGAGGACCATGAAATACTTAACTCTGTTGGTAAATTTCTCCATGAACACACATGCCTTAATTTTATACTATATAATTATATATATACATGTATATACACTATAATTATACAATACAATACAATATTTTATTTGCACGAACACAATTACAATAAATGGTTATGGCATAAACTGAAACAATACAAAATAACAGACTCATGGAATGACAGTGGTATTTAGTACTACTAAGTATATTAAAATAGCCTCAGTTTCTAAATGGCCTTTCTCATCAAGAAACAATCATTTAAAAAATTGACTGTAATTTTAAGAGTGACCAGCAAACTACTATTAAAAAGTAAAGACATGTGTCTTAATGAAATATTTGAGTTAACTATTTTAATGTTAACTTTTTGTAAGAATGTTTTTCTTAAAGATATATAATGTGGACAAGTTGAAAAGAAATGATATTCGTTCTCAACTTCTCCTGTATCACATGACAGGCAGACACGATTCTGTCTCTCTATATTTGAGTAACGACCTTTTTCAATGGCTAGAGAATGGGCACTAAGCCGGAATTTGCTCAGCAAAGATCTATCTGATTTTAATTTACAGATATCAATGTATGGGGGTCTTTCACCACTTTTATGAATTTCTTGAAAAAATTTCAACTTTTCACATACATTGATCAAGCTATTCATATTCTGTTTAGCCTGATCTTGAATCCTTTGTTGAATGCTATTAATATAAAATTTAATATTATTTGTGTTAAAGTTAAGATGTCCAAATCCTAACTTATTAATCCACTCTTTTATAGTGCTTACCCATTTATTGGTTTTTTCTGTATTTATATAAATTTTATTTACAAGTGTATTTGGGGAGTTAACTATGTGATCAAGTAATTTTATAGCTGAAAGTTTGATTTTTAGATGCAAAGGAGTTCTGTTTGTCTCTGCTAGACAAGCTACATTAGTAGTTTTACACTGTACCCCTAAAATTTCTTTTATAAATTTTAGATGTAGGTGTTCAAAAGGGTCAGAATCTCTGAACTTATTACCTACACCCCAAACTTCACTTCCATACAGGATGATGGGGACAACCAGGGAATCAAAAAAGTTTTTCAAGAAGATTGCAAGGATTGTTTAGAGTAATTGTCCTTTTAATTTTGAACCATGCCTTTCTGCCCTTTTCCATTAGGTTTTTGGTAGTTTGGCTCAAGTTGCCAGTGTAGCTAACAGTAACACCAAGGTAGCAGTATGATTTAACTGTCTCTAAGTATTCATTATCCAATTTAAAGTGATTGAGGAATGATTTACCATTAGAGTTAAATATCATTATTTTGGATTTTTTTGTATTAACTTCCAATTTCCAGGAGGAACAGAATTCACTTAACACATTTAACCCATTTTGTAATCCTTCTTCAGATTCTGATACTAAAATAATGTCATCAGCATATAATAGGGATGCAACTGTGACATCACCTACTACTAGTGGATGGGTATGCCCAATTTTAAGATCATTCACAAGGTTATTAATATATAAATTGAACAAAGTGGGACTTAGAACGTCACCTTGCTTTACTCCACAAGTTGATGTGAAATCATGGCTAATGCCATTTTGGAATTTAATCCTACATTTAGTCTCATGATACATAGAATAAATAATATTAAATAATTTATATGGGAGGTGGTGCTGCAATAGCACATAGAATAGACCCTCCCTCCAAACAGTGTCGAAAGCCTTTCGTAGATCAATGAAGGCAGCAAATACCTTCTTTTTTTTTAGCCTTATAATGATCTACTAATGATTTAAGCGTGAATATATGGTCAGCAGTTCTGCAATTCTCTTTAAATCCAATTTGATTTTCACATATTAAATTATTAGAACCAATAAATTTTATGAGTCTTGCGTGAATTATTTTGTTAAAAAGCTTTCCTAAATTAGAGGTAATAGAGATGCCTCTATAGTTTGAGGGATCAGATTTGTTGCCCTTTTTATGAATTAATGTTATGAAACTTTCATTCCATGCTTTAGGGAAGGTTCCTTTCATAAATATCAAGTTGAAAAGTTTAGTCAAGGGTTCTAGTAATAATGGCATACNTTTTGTACTTAATCATTTCATTTGAAACTGAATCAATGGCTGCTGATTTGCCATTTTTTAGAGTTTTAATTGCTTTTAAAATTTCATCAGACTTGATTGGTACATTAAACTCATCATCTGAGTTACTTGCACTTAGTGAACTTTTTAAATGCTTTAGCTTTTGAATAATATTATCATGAAATTCATTATTTGGAATATTTTCAGAGGAAACATTAAGGTTTTGAAAGAATTCAATAAATTCAGCTTGATTAAATGATTCATCTTGGATCCTTTCTGAGCTTAGTTTGTTGAGTAAGTTCCAGAAAGTTTTTGGGTCACTTTTCATGTTTTGGAAAATTTGGTCGCAAATTTGGTTTTTATAGATTTTTTCATCATGTTTACATTTCCTTCTAAATTTAGAACGAAACGAATAAAAAGCTTTTCTGTAGGATCCGTTTTCAGGAAATGTTTTGTACCTAAACTGTATTGTATTATCTGTCAATCAGGCACCTCTTTCCCTCTTATGAATGTGTATTAATTATTTTTTGTATTATTTTGTTTATATATATTTCTTGTACATAAATTTGTATTTGCCCTATATGGGCCCTTTAATTGGTTAATAAAGATAATTCTAATTCTAATTCTATAGTTTAGGAATTATGAAAAGTCATCTGAAATTTTCACAAAAAATATTGCAGCACTTGCTGTTTAAAGAAAATTGCTCTTATGGACCAAACCTTGAATTTCAGAAATCGATAATGAAAATTATAAAAATCTGAATAAAAATATTGAAAATATAATGCAAGGTTTTGTGTTCAGAACAGGAAAGGTACAAAAATGGAAGTAGATGTGTCAGTATTTGGACAGTTACTGTCCAATTAGATATATTTAACTGTATTACAGACTATATTACAAGATTAAAAGATGTTTAATTTTTACCCTGTCCAGAATTTTGTCTGGCAGCTGCCATAACTTTTTAGGACTTGTCTTAGTCATTTAAACGTTTGAACAAGTGTGGAAAATTAACTTAAAGCGTCTCTTTAACATGGAAGAGAAACAAAATGTCTGCGCCCAGAGAGAATAGGTTTTAAAATTTATTTATTGTACATTATTACGGCTTGAAACAACGATGCAGAATTTAAAGTGTAGTGTCAAGCCAGATATTTTCAGAGGTGTTCGAGATGTAGACATAACATCTCTCAGTGCAGCAAAAGAATGTGATTTACGACCGGTTCTTCCATGTCTTGTCAGAATGGCTTTGTGTAAGCCACTTGATGAAAGTAATAATTGGACAAAATCAAAGAAAGAAGTACTGAAGATTTTATCTGGAATAGAAGTTGTCAACGGCATTGTTGCTTTACTCTCCATTGACTTCCATGCACTTGAACAAGATGTAAAAAAAGAACAACAACTTCGGTATAAATGATATTTCATTACAGATTTTTAAAAATTTTGTTGAAACAAATGGTAGAGATTTAATTGAGTGATTGTTAGACACGTTATTTTCGCACTTGATCAATTTGTCCAGTATATCAGCCTTGGACCGATCTCAGGACATTTGCCCATCTATTTCTCAAATTGTCCTGAAAAACTTTATAAAATATTAGTTTAATTTTTAAAGAATGTCCTAAGAAATTTGGATAAAACTGGCAATTGTGAAATTTTGAAGATTCAAAGTCTAACTGAAGCACTGTTTGTCATCTCTAAAAGTCACCTCAACAGCTGCAATGCTTCATTCTATACATTTAATATATTGTATTTAGACCTTTCAAGAAAAAACATTACCTGAGTTTACAAGTGCCGAATTGGCTTATCTACATGTACCCGTGTCTGTAAATCACTCTGTAGTAATATTTCATCTTAACTCTGATTTGTTTTGTATGGGTTTATTTATGGTGGGTTTTTTTATTTATTTACATGTTCTGGTGTCCAACGCAATTTCCATATCAGATGATGTTCGTGTCATTTAACAGTAACACAAATGGTTTCCCATATGGAGCAGGAACTGCCCACTGTTCTGGCACACCTGAGTTCACCTCCGTTTTTTTTGGGGGATCTGTTTTGCTCGATCTTTAGTTTTCTGTGTAGATAATAATAATATATCATGTTTTAATTTTTTTTATTCTAGAACAAAAGTGGGAACATCACAAACAGAGAGTGTTCTTATATCCCAGTTACAGACTGGTCTGGCGATGGAGTTTGAGAGGAGTGACCATGCACGCAGGATACGTTTGTTGTTGAGTGAACTTCTGTTTGTAGTTTCACAGGTTAATAGCTTTGTATTGGTTCAAAGGTCACACCATAAGACATATATGTATCTGTTTTTCTGTATATCTTTTACTGATTTGTCATATGCAGTTGAGGTACATTAGGGTATGAGGGTGAAATAGAGGGAAATAATTGAGGTTCCATCATGTCATCAAGTTACCCGAAGTGGGAGAAGGGGGTAGAAAACAGAGGTTCCTAATTACAAGTTATATGGTTATCTGAAGTGAATAGAAGGAGATGAATGTCAGATGCCCCGAAATGGTAAGAAGTTAAAAAATTGTAGATGATTGTATGCATTTGTGTTTGGAAAAAATCCATGAGAAATATTTACCTACGAACTGAAAAATACAAAGAACATTTAGCACAGTAAAGTTTTATTATTTTTATTAAGATTGAATGTTATGCTTTGTTTTTTAGATGAAAGAAAATAAGTCCGAATTCTATTTCAAATCATCAGAGTTACTAGAGAGTATTGTGTATTTAGAAGAAGTATCTGATGTGTTGTGTATTGCACAGGCAGGTATGTAAATAAATACTTATTTAGAGGAAGTATCTGATGTTTTGTGCATTGCAAAGGCTGAAAATGATATTGTAATTGCACAGGCAGGTAATTATATAATTATTGCACAGACCGATATGTAACTATTGCACAGACAGGTGTGTAATTATTGCACATGTAACTTAGTAAGTATGAAATTATTACACAGATATGTATGTAATTATTTCACCAATGGATACATGTAATTATTGCACAGACAGAAATATAATTATTGCACAGACAGATATGCAATTATTGCACAGACAAATATGCAATTATTGCACAGACAAATATATTATTATTGCACATATAGGTACATTTGTATGTGATTATTGTGTAGACATATATGTAATTATTACACAAGCAAGTATGTAATTATTGGACAAGCGTGTATGTAATTATTGCAAATACATGGAGATAATTATTACCAAAGCAAGTATGTAATTATTGCACATGATGAAGGTATGTAATTATTGGGGTTGGAGCTATTGATGTTTATTATCATGTTCAGCAATATTTCATCTATATTGTGACTACCAGACTTACTGGGGGAGGGGGGAAAGCTGGATTGAAACTGACCAGTGAAACCTCAGCATATTTTCTGCTGCTGTGTATTGAGAATGATTTAATAATGCAATAACCCTCTCTTGGCATTATTGATGGAAATTACATATAGAGTAATTCCTCTCTTATAAGAACACTCCTATTGAATGCCGCCCTTCTAATCAAGTCAGATTTCAAATGCACTGAGATTGTAAAATAATGACTAAATTTTTCCTCTCAAGAGAGACGATCCCTCTAATCAGGCCACTTTTTCATTGCAAAAGGGGTGACATAATAAGAAGGGGACTACACCCACCTGTTTCTGATACAGATACAAATGTAAATCAGTAATATGGCAAGAATAAAACTCTTAACTAAACAAAATATTTGCTTTCTTTCCAGAGCTGCCATCACTGTTACAAATTAAAGATGTTGCAGAAACACTGTTACATTTACCTAATGGTGGATGGTTGTTGTGTCGACTTGTAGCTAACTCTCCTGATAGCTTTAAAGAAGGTAGCAGTCATCATGATAACTATTTATCAAATAGTTCATGGCACTAAGGGCCATATGGCAGTTTATGGACCGGGATGTCGCCCACAAAATATTATATGGACCGAAGCAAAGCTGAGGTCCATATACTATTTTGTGGGTGACAGACCTGTCCATAAACTGCCATTTGGCCCAAAGTGCCATGAACTATTTGTTATATTATACTCAATACATGCAAATCTGTCAGACGACATGTTTTTGTTTTTGTATATCTAAGACAAAAAACGAGTTCGGACAAAATACGGAAGAAAGCATTATAAGTATGATATAGTCCAATATTCATATGCTCATAAAAATTGTCTCCCTTGGATAACTTTAAATTAAGTAGCAATTTGGTCTAGTTGTTGTGGGTTTTTCTCTTAATTTATCCTCAGAATTCTAAAGGTACTTTTACACAGTCAAACGATTCCTTCAAAGTCAATTCAAAAATTACCTATGCACCTGTTTCAAACATATATTTGACAGTTTAAGCATGTCATCAAACAACTTTGATGGGTCCATCAAATAGTAGTAGAAGTTTTGATAGGTGTTTAAACCATCAAATTTGTGTTTGAAGCAGGTGTAGGTAAAGTTTGAAACAAATTTCAAGTAAATATTTGTCTGTGTAAATGCAGCTTACATTACATACTGTAATTGATTGAATCTTTAGACTTTGTTTGTTTGTCATATCCATTTAAATCTAAGATGACAACCATCATTGAGTGTTCATAAATTTTAATTTATCAGAGCTCTATGTGATTATCTTATTCTTAATCTGTTTAAATTTGAAAAAGCAATAAATGAAGCCACAGTCCTCATGTAGAGCTCCAGTCCTCTGGCTGAAGACCAGTAAAACTTTATTTGGACCAGTAAATTTTTCAGTTTTTATTTAGATATATATATAAAATATATTCAAGAATTTTGATTCGGACCAGGAAGTAAATTAAAATGATAATTTCACGGACCAGTAAATTAAAATGATCATTTCACGGACCAGTAAATTAAAATGATCATTTCACAGACCAGTAAATTAAAATGATCATTTCACGGACCAGTAAATTAAAATGATCATTTCACGGACCAGTAAATTAAAATGATCATTTCGAGGATCGCTAATGTTATTTTACTGATAACAATGATATTAAGACAAATGTCTATTAATAGTTTGTACCATTAAATGATTTTAATGTCTACATTGTATTTATAATTTGTACTAGTATAATGTCTATTTATTGTTTGTACCAGTATAATGTCTATTTATAGTTTGTATCAGTTTAATGTCTATATTATAGTTTGTACCATTTTAATGTCTATTTATAGTTTGTACCATTTTAATGTCTATTTATAGTCTATACCAGTTTAATGTCTATTTATAGTCTATACCAGTTTAATGTCTATTTATAGTTTGTACCATTTTAATGTCTATTTATAGTCTATACCAGTTTAATGTCTATTTATAGTGTTTACCAGTTCAATGTCTATTTATAGTTTGTACCAGTTTAATGTCTATTTATAGTTTGTACCATTTTAATGTCTATTTATAGTCTGTACCAGTTTGATTGCTAATGGAGAAACTCAAGATGAAGAATCATCAAGTGGAAGACGTAGAATGGAAGTCTTGTTAAATCTTTGTACAATGAACCCTGGAGAAATGTTAAATATTAGGGCACTTTGTGTAAGTCAGCTTCGTTTGGTTGGATTAAGATGTTTTACGCTACTTTCATGTACATGTCCTGAGGTGTAGATATCTCATAGCCTTGTGTTAACATTCACTAGAACAGGATAGTTTGTGGTGTCACATCAGATCTCACATTTCAAACCATCAATAACTGGAAAACCTACAAAATCTGTAGGTATTGAACAGCATAGATGTTATATGAAGAAGTAGAGAGGTACTGAATGTATACAAAAGGTTACCTGGCATGACTCTATTCTGGGTGTTGTTACGAAGATCACTCAAACATTTCATTTTTTATTAGATTGTAAAGTTTTGATTGTTTTTTTTAAATTCAGGTTAAACACTGTACCATGCCAGGATTAGCTGTGGCCTTGACATTATTAGTCAGTAAGGATTACCATGGTGTTGCTATGGACATTAAAGACAAAACTGCTGATGTCATCGCTTTTGTCTGTGGTTTGTTGCTTGGCAACAATTTGAATGTCAGAAATTGGTTTTCACAGTATGTAAAGTTGGGTCAAAAAGTAAGTTATTTATTTTTCTGTCTATTTCAAAAGATAGTAAATGAATTCTGTCATAGGATAGGTGTAAGTATATGACAAGATTAAACTGGTCAATAGGGTCTCAGTCCTTCTCATATTTTGTAATTATTTCTTCTTACAGTTTATAACCAAAGGATTTTAAACCAATACACAGTTGTTAGGGACACATTGAAAGAACGAAACTTGAGAAGGACATAATTTGACTTCTACTTTAAAGGGGAATTTGCGGTAGGCACTTCTGCCAAAATTTGTGGGCGGAGCTTATCAGCAAAAATCCTCATTGGTATGAACAGAATATTTATGAAACTATATCACATGACCAACGTGACCAAGGTCACATACCTCAGAAATTTGAAGTGATTTTTGTAGGTTTTAGACTGATGAAGAATATTAATTTTCAAAAATACTAAAAGTTTCATTGGGGGCAACACTAGTGACCATGCCTGTCAAATATTTTGCACCAAAAGTAACTGTGAAACTGTGTATCATTGATTTTTCCTCCTCAAGATGACCGTGGCCAAAATAATGAAGAAATTGAATGTTTGCTCCGCCCACAGCTATTTATACCCACGCTCCCGGTTTAAGTGGGAAAAAGAGATTATATACAAAAAAATTAACAATTTTTTTTTAGATTTCTTACATGTGTGGTTTGGCAGAATTTTATTTTGTCCATGCATTTTTTTTTCAGAAACAACAGGACCCTCAAGCATCTACACTACAAGCTTTACGACTCCACCTACTAGAGCATCTTATATCAATTCTACCAGATGACAAAGAGGCTATATCAGAAGCAGAAATACTACAAGCCAGTTCCTTTGTCAGATTATATTGTGTTCTGAAGGGAATGGGAGGTCTTAAGTAAGTGTGTAATACACAGAAATACTACAAGCCAGTTCCTTTGTCAGATTATATTGTGTTCTGAAGGGAATGGGAGGTCTTAAGTAAGTGTGTAATACACAGAAATACTACAAGCCAGTTCCTTTGTCAGATTATATTGTGTTGTGAAGGGAATGGGAGGTCTTAAGTAAGTGTGTAATACCAGTAAAATCAAGGTTTTCAAATTAGATACTCTGAATGGAGAGTCTCTAGAAATAGAAGTCAGCATCAGATGGTTGGACACTGTTACATATACCCTGATGACATTTACAAAAGAGAAAATCCTGCTCATTTACATTGTATACTTATAAAACGCATTGGTGGTATAATGATTAGCGTCGTCATCTCGGATGCAGTAGGTCATTGTACGAGCCCTGGTTGGGTAAGATCAATTACTGTAAAATTGGTACCAGGTAATCGTGCAGCATTAGAGTAAGAGCAGAGACTAGTTGGCTTGAAATCAAGATAATGTGTCAAGAGTGGAGCAACATGTCTTTCTGTGCTACTGTTTCAGTGAGCTAACAGTATACAGTGTTCCAGCTAGAAAATTTGGGAAAAGGGGCACAATCATAGAAAAGAGGGCACTTTTGCACGTTTTAGCTGAATCAAAAGAGCATACTTTATATATTTTGGGTGAAATAATGGTTATGCTATTTTATTTCTTGGCTTCTAATAGCATTTCAATGCAGATAAAACTATATACAGGGTTTTAAGATAATTCAGGCAATTAAGACAGAATTATTTTCCATTTTCTTCTGAAGGACAGAGGGGCACATACAAAGGAAGGAGGGGCGTTGCACCCCTCTATTATAGGCTAGCTGGGACACTGGTATAAATATCCATCTTATCACATTGGTTTAGTACAAAACAGACATCATCTCATAGAAATATAACTTGTTCTCGCCATGATGTAACTGATAAATTACTCACTTTGAGTTAAACAACAATCACTCACTCACTCATAGAAATATAACTTGTTCTCGCAATGATGTAACTGATAAATTACTCACTTTGAGTTAAACAGCAATCACTCACTCACTCATAAAAATATAACTTGTTCTCGCCATGATGTAACTGATAAATTACTCACATTGAGTTAAACAGCAATCACTCACTCACTCATAGAAATATAACTTGTTCTCACCATGATGTAACTGATAAATTACTCACTTTGAGTTAAACAGCAATCACTCACTCACTCATAAAAATATAACTCGTTCTCGCCTTGATGTAACTGATAAATTACTCATTTTGAGTTAAGCAGCAATCACTCACTCACTCATAAAAATATAACTTGTTCTCGCCATGATGTAACTGATGAATTACTCGCTTTGAGTTAAACAGCAATCACTCACTCACTCATAGAAATATAACTTGTTCTCACCATGATGTAACTGATAAATTACTCACTTTGAGTTAAACAGCAATCACTCACTCACTCCTAGAAATATAACTTGTTCTCGCCATGATGTAACTGATAAATTACTCACTTTGAGTTAAACAGCAATCACTCACTCACTCATAGAAATATAACTTGTTCTCGCCTTGATATAACTGATAAATTACTCACTTTGAGTTAAACAGCAATCATTCATTCACTCATAGAAATATAACTTGTTCTCACCATGATGTAACTGATAAATTACTCACTTTGAGTTAAACAGCAATCACTCACTCACTCATAAAAATATAACTTGTTCTCGCCATGATGTAACTAATAAATTACTCACTTTGAGTTAAACAGCAATCACTCACTCACTCATAGAAATATAGCTTGTTCTCGCCATGATGTAACTGATAAATTACTCACTTTGAGTTAAACAGCAATCACTCACTCACTCATAAAAATATAACTTGTTCTCACCATGATGTAACTGATAAATTACTCACTTTGAGTTAAGCAACAATCACTCGCTCATTTTATACCTTTATCACAAAATGAAATATTTTTACACTGATTACAGTTTAGTGACTTCATAATTTCGCGATATAGCTGAAATATTGATTAAATTTGTCAGTGACCTGTGACAGGTCGGTGGTTTTCTGCGGGTACTCCGGTTTCCTCCACCAATAAAACTGACGGCCACTATATAAATGAAATATTGTTGAAAATGGCGTTAAGCACCATAAACCAGCCAACCCAACCTATACAACACTTATAAAAACAATATTACATGACTTAAACCAGCCAACCCAACCTATACAACACTTATAAAAACAATATTACATGACTTAAACCAGCCATCCCAACCTATACAACACTTATAAAAACAATATTACATGACTTAAACCAGCCAACCCAACCTATACAACACTTATAAAAACAATATTACATGACTTTAACATACATATATGGTATACATGTAGATTATTATATTAACATGAAACCAAAATGAATTTTGTAGATTTTCTGATGAAGAAATGAAGCTTCTGTTGAGACTTGTGACATCTCGTCCACCCCTGACTAAAGCTGGTGCTAGATTTGTCTCCCTTGGATTATCAATGGTCATCTTATGTCCATATCTGTTAGGGTAAGTATTCTACACTGATATCATTACACAATTTTATTTTATCTTTCAATTGTTTTATTTTTACCTAATGAATATGTCCAGGTGAACCTCTTGTTTGTGTTTTCAAACATTGTTGCAAATTATAGTTATTTATTAAATTAATATTTTCTCCTGTTATTTGTTTTTACCAAAAGACTTTATTTTAAGAGGAGGGGATATGTACATGGAAGCACATGGAATAAAATTGAATTTTCATAATGAAAGAAAATTTTTTTTTTATCCTTAATAATGTGCACTAAACACTGAATAATAGGCCTCAAACATAAAAGTATGTTAGATGGAAAAAAAGAGGCAAATATGTTGCACAAAAATAATCCTTTACAACCTTCTTTAGAAATTATTATATTAAGTGTAGTTTTGAATTGATAGCTATTCCAAATGAATGTGTATTGCATGCATGCTGGGAAGGCTCATATTTCAACAATAAACTACAAATGTAATTAAAATTCTTAAATATTTCCTCATGATCTGTTTTTATAAAAGTTCATATACAGTTCCTCCTTTTCATTGATTAGCCCAAAAATATAAATAAGTTTGTTTAATAGATTTAATTGATACAGGATTTTGAAAGTTTTTGTTATTAAACTATTTGTTCTTAGATTGTTAAAATATAGTGTATCTTATAATTTCACAACAGATGAAGTAATATATTTATATATACAAATGTACATTTAAACCTGCTTTAGTGACCACCTCTATTAAGCAATAATTTGTATTTAGTGACCTTAATTATTATTTCTCTTCATTTTGCATTTCATATTTAAACCTGTATCAAGCAATCACCTGTCTTATGTGACCCAATTTCAATGTTTCCTTGGAAGGTCACATAAGACAGGTGGTCACATCAGACAGGTTTGACTATACAGTTAAAGCTAGCCATGTGGTAACCTCTATTAAGCAGTCACCTGTATTAATTCTTGTCCTGTCATAGAAAAGTTCATATGAATTAAGCCTCTTTTAAGAGGTCGCTTGTCTTATAAGACGACTTTTGCTTCATCCCAAATGTGACCTCTTAAGACAGTTTTGACTGTATGTGGAGAGTTTTGATTTCCTTCATTACAGGAATAGTGAACAAGAGAAACAAGCCATTGATTGGGTAAAATGGTTGATGAACATCCAGGAAGACTTTGAAGAGTAAGTATAAATACAGTGGAACTTGTGCAATCTGACACCTGAGTTTTGTGACATCCGACAAAAATTTATGATCCCAAAGTAATTATGTTAAGTAAGATAAAACCTGAGTATTCCGACATCCTCTACAAACCGACACATTTCCCTGGTCCCTTGGTGTGTCGGATTAGACAGGTTCCACTGTATACTTAAATAGATTACTTAGAATTGTTCTGTGATGAGACGAAACAAAAAAATTACCAAAAATTGTTCTGGGATGAGGCCAAACAAATAAATTACTTAGAATTGTTCTGTGATGAGACCAAACAAAAAAATTACCAAGAATTGATTTGTGATGAGGCCAAACAATAAAAAATACCAAGAATTGATCTGTGATGAGGCCAAACAAAAAAATTACCTAGAATTGATCTATGATGAGGCCAAACAAATAAATTACCTAGAATTGATCTGTGATGAGGCCAAACAAAA
>MJUT01017034.1:141205-181634 GCA_002080005.1 Gigantidas platifrons | reverse complement strand
AATTGATCTGTGATGAGGCCAAACAAAAAATACCTGTGTTTGCACTAAATATACCAACCTTAATTATTTGTGCATACGTTTAAGTTTGTGTCCCCATTTTTGGACAGGCACTGTTTAAAGTCAGATCCTTTTCCTCTATACCACAGGGGGGCCTGGGTGGCTCAATGAGTTAGGTCGCTGGATCTAACAACTCATACAAGCCTATCATCAATACGGCGTGGGTTCGCGCCTGGCTTTGTAAATTACAAAAAAGGGTGCACTCGACTCGCAGCCACAAGTGATAATGTTTACCAGTTGCTTGCCCATGGTCGGTGGTTCTCTCCGGGTACTCCGGCTTCCTCCACCACTAAAACTGGTTGCCATGATATAGCTGAAATATTGCTGAAAGTGGCATTAAACATCAAAAATCAAATCCATACACCAGGTAAAAATAAACTGAAGTATTGTTGAAAGTGACGTTAAGCGCCATAATCCTAACCCCATTTTTGGACAGGCACTGTTTAAAATCAGATCCTTGTTCTGTATAACCTAGGTCCAAATAAATAAAATAAAATCCATCTAGTTTTCTACCTACCATAATTTTTTCAAGAATACTAGTGGAGACCCCATTATTTTATTTTTTTTGCCTGACACACAGGCTGACAGGAAGATAATATTGATATGTAAGTACAATCATATGATTACAAGTTGTATGTAAACCAAAGTGATGATAATAGGTATCGCTTGTAGTGCTCCACTAGTACATTTGTACTGGTACTGTCTTTTTTATTCTATGTCAATTAGGTGCAAAAAATGTACTGTCTAATCAACTTTATTATAATGAAATTTTAGAGAGACATGAAGTCTGTCCATTACAACCAAACTTCAACATAACTAGATACACTGATAAGTGTTTATGAGGATCAAAAATCTGATACAAATTGAATATTGAAAATAGTACAGCAAATATTATTCCTTATAAATTTTCTGAAAAAAATGGAGAACAAAATTTCAAAAGGAGATGCATAACTGTACACATCATGTCTATCTCACTTTTTAAATAAAACATTCCTGATTCATGCCTGCATGTAATCACAGGGTGTCAAGTCCCGATAAAATCCTATAACTTCCTTTAAATTTGGAGATTCCTATATTTTCCCTATTATTCTTTAAATCCCTATAAAGCCCTATATATATATAAATCATTGAACAAAATGTAAAGTCATAAAAATAATACTCTACTCATATAAAACAACTGTGTGAATCATACAATTTTCCATTTTGTACAAGAATATCATGTAGATCGTATGTTCAGTTGTCAAATCACACATTTTATTTTCCAATTTATCTATCATTTTAGGGTTTTACATGATTGAGTTTGTTTTATATCCTACATTGATCTTTTTATGTTGTATATTATATTTCCAGGGTTAAAGAATGGACTTTCAACACAAATTATATTCTAGAAACCCTATATATATATACAATATTAGTGTATTGTAGCAGAATATAGAAAATATTTGTATGAGGCTAAGGAACTGGGAGGAAAATGCGAGGCTTTAGCCGAGCATTTTCCCCCAATTCCGTGCCAAATACAAATATTTTCTATATTCTTCTACAATACACTAATAATGTTATTATCCTGCAATTTCGGATTTAGGTAGTGTTTTTTTTTTAATTTAGAAAAATAAATATTCCTCAAACCTTTCGTGGGCCCCAAAGTAAGTTGTGTGGCATGTCTTGAAGCTGTATTTGTATATTATACAAAATACAGCACACCTGTATTCGACACATGTTATTTGCTTACTAGAGTGCTCATTGCAGGATAAATTCATATATATTTCTTCCAAAATCCTTACATTTACCCTATAAATTAAACAAAAAATTCCTATAATCCTATATTTTTGAGACCAAAAGTGGCTTGACACCCTGTAATCATGGTTCTCTACATCAAACATTTGTTAATTTCAACATCAAAAATTTGTTAATTTGACAAAATTGATTTAATAAGTTCAATGAGGAAGGTCAATTTTGATTGCCACTTCAATGTGATTTCCTTAATAAACTTCCTTGTTCTAAATATAAAATTAAATCAGGATGTTTATTCTGCTATTTATTGAGGTCATTTATTCTATTTGTTGACTCAATATTTGTTTCCTTATTTCATTCGTCAGTGATTTTCAATCATTACCAGGGACTAGGGATCAAAAGATAATTTCGTCAGTGATTTTCAATCATTACCAGGGACTAGGGATCAAAAGATAATTCATCAGAACAAGTGTGTTTGATCATCATCTGAAGCAATATCATGTTCAATTACAGGAGCTTGACGTTTTATCAATAAAATAGATGGGTACAAAAAGGGTCCCGTCCCATATATAAAAATATTCACAGGAGTTTGACATTTTATCAGTAAAATAGATGGGTACAAAAAGGGTCCCATCCCATATATAAAAAGTATTCACAGGAGCTTGACATTTTATCAATAAAATAGATGGGTACAAAAAGGGTCCCATCCCATATATAAAAAGTATTCATAGGAGCTTGACATTTTATCAATAAAATAGATGGGTACAAAAAGGGTCCCGTCCCATATATAAAAATATTCACAGGAGCTTGACGTTTTATCAATAAAATAGATGGGTACAAAATGGGTCGCTTTCCATATATAAAAATATTCACAGGAGCTTGACGTTTTATCAATAAAATAAATGTATGGTACAAAAAGGGTCCCATCCCATATATAAAAATATTCACAGGAGCTTTACGTTTTATCAGTAAAATAGATGGGTACAAAAATATTTTTATATATGGGACGGGACCCTTTTTGTACCCTACATCTATTTTATTGATAAAACGTCAAGTTCCTGTGAATGTTTTTATATATGGGACGGGACCCTTTTTGTACTGTACATCTATTTTACTGATAAAACGTCAAGCTACTGTGAATATTTTTATATATGGGACAGGACCCTTTTTGTACCCTACATCTACTTTACTGATAAAACGTCAAGCTCCTGTGAATATTTTTATCCCCCCGTGATAGCGGTGAGGGGATATAGTAATAGCGGCCGTCTGTCTGTCTGTCTGTCCATCCGTCACACTTTCTTGTTTACGCGATAACTTGAGTAAACATGGATAGATTTGAATAATTTTTTGCATGTGGCTTGTAATTATCATTATCTTGGATGGGTTCTAACATGGAAATATTTGAAGCAAGGGTTTTGGGGGAAATCTTGGTTTTTGGTTGAAAAATCACCAATTTTGAAAATTGTTTCTTGTTTACGCGATAACTTTAGTAAATATGGATAAATTTGAATAATTTTTTCGTGTGGCTTGTAAATATCATTATCTTGGATGGGTTCTTACGTGGAAATATTTGAAGCAAGGGTTTTGGGGGAAAATCTTAATTTTTGGTTGAAAAATCAACAATTTTGAGAATTTAGTCTTGTTTACACGATAACTTGAGTAAATATGGATAGATTTTAATAATTTTATGCATGTGGCTTGTAATTATCATTATCTTGGATGGATTCTAATATGGAAATATTTGAAGCAAGGGTTTTGGAGGAAAATCTTAGTTTTTGGTTGAAAACTCACCAATTTTGAGAATTGTCTTGTTTACGCAATAACTTTAGTAAACATGGATAGATTTGAATGATATTTTGCAAGTAGCTTGTAATTATCATTATCTTGGATTGGTTTTAACATGGAAATATTTGAAGCAAGTGTTTTGGGGGAAAATGTTAGTTTTTGGTTAAAAATCACCAATTTTGAGAATTGTGTCTTGTTTATGTGATAACTTTAGTAAACATGGATAGATTTGAATAATCTTTGCATGTGGCTTGTAAGTATGTTATACATTAAGACTGCAAGGCTGCTTTCTATAAATATATAAAACTAAATATCGTGAAAGTGCGGTGGGATACGTCACACATTCATGCGCTAGGCGGTTCTTTTATTATATATGGGACAGGACCCTTTTTGTACCCATCTATTTTACTGATAAAAAGTCAAGTTCCTGTGAATATTTTTATATAGGGGACAGGACCCTTTTTGTACCGTACATCTATTTTACTGATAAAACGTCAAGCTCCTGTGAATATTTTTATATATGGGACGGGACCCTTTTTGTACCCTACATCTATTTTATTGATAAAACGTCAAGCTCCTGTGAATATTTTTATATATGGGACGGGACCCTTTTTGTACCTTACATCTATTTTATTGATAAAATGTCAAGTTCCTGTGAATATTTTTATATATGGGACTGGACCCTTTTTGTACCCTACATCTATTTTATTGATAAAACGTCAAGCTCCTGTGAATATTTTTATATATGGGACAGGACCCTTTTTGTACCTTACATCTATTTTATTGATAAAATGTCAAGTTCCTGTGAATATTTTTATATATGGGACAGGACCCTTTTTGTACCCTACATCTATTTTACTGATAAAACGTCAAGTTCCTGTGGTTAAGTGAAGCCTGTTTAAACCTGTCTTTGTTTCTGGTTTATGGGGGATTTAAATACACACCCAGAGATTCCGTTAACAGATGATTCACTGTAGCATTTCATAGAATATTTCTGTGTTTGTTTCCTTGTCCATTGTTTTACACAAGTTTTATGAACCAGTACCAGTATTTCTACTGAATGGCCTGCGATGACCTATCTATGATGACCTACGATGACCTACAACCATGTAATTCATCCTTCCTCTAGACCATTGTTTTACACAAGTTTTATGAACCAGTACCAGTATTCCCACTGAATGGCCTGCGATGACCTACAACCATGTAATTCATCCTTCCTCTAGACCATTGTTTTGTGGTATTGTTTTTCTCTCATGTCTCTAATGTTTACAAAAACACTATAGACTTCATAGAAACATGAATCACAAACTTCCTTTAAATCTTAAAATACACTTTTATCTACATATTATATACTGTGGGAAGAAGGATATATAGATACCTCAGTACTTATACACTGCCATCACGGAATTAATCAAATGAAGAACAAAAAATGCCACACCATCAGAACAGTTCAAAAATATAATAGATAAAACATAGAAATATGAATATCATATTACTTTAGTTCTGGTCTCTGTATTGTACAGTTAAAATCTGTAATAAATACAATCAAACCTGCCTTAAAGGGCACCTGTATATAACTAATAGATATAACATAGAAACAGGAATATCATATTACTTTAGTATATTAAAATCAGTGATAAACTGTAGTTATCTAATGTAGTGGACACAGTTAATTTATATAATAACCTTTATGAGGTAACAAAAACAAACGATTTAAAAACCAAATAATATAAAAGTCTTAGGAAGCAAGAAAAACAAAAGGTCTAAACAGGATAGCTAAAATTGTTTATATAAAAAAGCTACAAACATTACTCTCTTTGTTTTTAACATCAATCACTCTCTCATCCAGTTAAACAACAATCACTCACTCAGCTAAGCAACAATCACTCACTCACTCAGCTAAGCAACAATCACTCACTCACTCAGCTAAGCAACAATCACTCACTCACTCAGCTAAGCAATAATTACTCACTCAGCTAAGCAACAATCACTCACTCACTCAGCTAAGCACCAAACACTCACTCAGCTAAGCAACAATCACTCACTCACTCACTCACTCAGCTAAGCACCAATCACTCACTCAGCTAAGCAAGAATCACTCTCTCACTCAGCTAAGCAACAATCACTCACTCACTCAGCTAAGCAACAATCACTCACTCACTCAGCTAAGCAACAATCACTCACTCAGCTAAGCAACAATCACTCACTCAGCTAAGCGACAATCACTCACTCAGCTAAGCAACAGTCACTCACTCACTCAGCTAAGCAACAATCACTCTCTCACTCAGCTAAGCAACAATCACTCACTCAGCTAAGCAACAATCACTCACTCAGATAAGCAACAATCACTCACTCAGCTAAGCAACAATCACTCACTCAACTAAGAAACAATCACTCTCTCACTCAGCTAAGCAACAATCACTCACTCAGCTAAGCAACAATCACTCACTCAGCTAAGCAACAATCACTCACTCAGATAAGCAACAATCACTCACTCAGATAAGCAACAATCACTCACTCAGATAAGCAACAATCACTCACTGAACTAAGCAACAATCACTCACTCACTCAGCTAGGCAACAGTCACTCACTCAGCTAAGCATATTTGACTCGTAGAATTTACCCAATACTTTGTTTATTGATATATTATGATAAAGCCATACAGTGTTTAATTCCAAGATTGGAAATAATATTATATAATCTGTCTTTAAGTTTTCTGGATATTTTTAATTGATTCAAGGGTCCTTCAACAAGCTTCAAGTGTTTTATGACAATTTTACTTGAAATATTTTGAAGATTGAAGAGAAATTATAGTTCGTTTTAAAGAAATGATTTTTATTTTTAATAATATATTTATAAAAAGTATTGAAGTATACTTCATAAATCCCTCTAACTGTGTCGATAAAAATGCTTCAAAGATCTAAATTCATGTCCAAGAAGCAGAAATTATGCAATGAAAACGAACTTGCCAGTATCTGCCATTATTTTGTAACGTGAAGGATGTTTTGTATGAGTAAAATAGGCAGAATTGATACCCCTAATACATACATGACCTGCTAATTCCTGGCTTAGTACAGGCACTTCAATATAAAGTGGCAGAGTTAAGCTAGGTTTATGGGTCTCAGTATCAACCTTTAGTGATGTTAACATGCTAGTATTTTCCACATGTGAGTAACATGACTTTAATAACATAATTATCACTCTCTAGAAAAACTGCATCGGTGATGTAATTTTAAGGATGCTTGCCTCGAGTGCGGTAGATCGTGGGTTCGAATCCCGATGGGGTAAAACCAAAGATTATAAAATTGATATTTGTTGCTTCTCAGCTAAGCATGCAGCATTAAGGAGAAAGAGCAAAGACTGGTTGGCTCTGAATCAGGATATTGAGTCCGAGTGGAGCGACACGTCTATCCGAGTGGAGTGACACGTCTGTCTGAGTGGAGAGACACGTCTATCTGAGTGGAGCGACACGTCTATCTGAGTGGAGTGACACGTCTATCTGAGTGGAGAGACACGTCTATCTGAGTGGAGCGACACGTCTATCCGAGTGGAGTGACACGTCTGTCTGAGTGGAGAGACACGTCTATCTGAGTGGAGCGACACGTCTATCTGAGTGGAGTGACACATCTATCTGAGTGGAGTGACACGTCTATCCGAGTGGAGTGACACGTCTATCCGCAGACTGTTGTTTCAGTGAACTAGCACTATAAAAATCAAACTCAGTGTGTTGGTCTTGTACAAATCGGACCTCATCATCATTTCGTTGACAATTAACTTGTTCTCACCATGATATAGCTGAAAAATTGCTGAGTTGATGTTAAACAACAATCATTCAATCACTCACTCATAAAAATAAACTTTATTATCTTTTTAAAACATGTCTTTGTATAATGTATACCTGTATGAAAATAGCAGAGTGGAGAAAAGGGTCATGTGAGCTTTTGCCATTACTTGGTCTTCCTTGTTGTCCACCTTCTTCTGCTTCGAATAACATTTTTGTGATTATAATGTTACCATGACAAATTCTCCAACAAACTATGGCTTCCATTAATTATTTGTTAAATGTAAAAGAGAGAGAGATAAAGATGTGGCTGTCTTAATTTTTTAGTTTGAAATACCTTGCGTACAAAATGTATTTCCTACCTTCAATTTTTTTAACACTCAGATTATATAACAACAATATTCATTCACATCTTAAAAAACTGTTTTCATTAATTGACATTTTTTTTAAGGACAATCAACAAAGAAAATATTTGTATATTTAAAAATCAAAGCAGAGTTTGGGGCTTCAGGTGAAGAAAAGAGGAAAATTATAGAATAACATTTTTTTTAAAAATAATTCGGTCAAGTTTAAATAAATACCGATATAATATTCTCACTTCTTTTCGCATACCAATATGTGTTCCCGTGGTAACTAATTATTTTGACCGGATCTGTGACCTGAAATGATAAGACAATTGACCTAAAAGTTTTGATTTGTCCTTCCTCTCTCTACCATTGTTATTATGAATTATTACATCTGTTAGTACCATTGTGTTACTGAATTGGTTTGTTTATCTATCCTGAAGTTTTGTTACTCCAATACAAACTTCATAGAAACCCTTGTGTTTGAACTTCCTCTTATTTATACTGTTGATGTGAAATGATGTTTCTAAATACATGTACCCGGTAAACCTTTTATCTGCTTCCATCGTGTATTGTTTTGCGTGTTCGTCTTGAGTGTGGTAGATCTAAACCTTTTATCTGCTTCTGTCGTGTATTGTTTTGCGTGTTCGTCTTGAGTGTGGTAGATCTAAACCTTTTATCTGCTTCTGTCATGTATGGTTTTGCATGTTCGTCTTGAGTGTGGTAGATCATGTGTTCGAGACCCAGATGCAGACAGGTTAAACTAAAGACTACAAAATTAGTATTTGCTGCTTCTTCATTAAACATACAGGGTTAGGGTTTGGTTATTGTGTTTAACACCACTTTCAACAATATCTCAGTTATCCCAGAGAAAACCACCGACCTGCAGCAAGTCTTTGACAAACTTTATCACATAATTCTGTGTCAAGTACACGTTACCTTAGCAGGATTCAGACTCACAACATTAGTGGAGATAGGCACTGATTTCATATGTAGTTGGATTTCCATACAATGATGACCATGATGGCCCCTAGCATTCAGGAGAAAGAACAAAGACTGGTTGACTCAGAATTAGGATAATGGGTCAGAGTGGAACAACTCACCAGTCAACTGTTGTATCAATGAGCTAGCACTATCAAAAATGCAACAGATCTGATCCAAAACAGCCTTCATCATCATTTCTTGAAATGTAACTTGTTTTCACACTTTTATAAAACTAAACAATATGTTCTTTTGGCATTAAACAACAATCACTCACTCACTAAATACACCTTTGTTTTCTGTGCACTCTGCTTCCACACAGTGTCATCTGCTTTCACACTGTGTCATCTGCTTCCACATCTTGTCATCTGCTTCCACATCTTGTCATCTTCTTCCACATCTTGTCATCTGCTGTTACATCTTGTCATCTGCTTCCACATCTTGTCATCTGCTTCCACATCATGTCATCTTCTTCCACATCTTGTCATCTGCTGCCACATCTTGTCATCTGCTTCCACATCTTGTCATCTGCTTCCACATCTTGTCATCTGCTTTCACACCATGTCATCTGCTTCCACACCATGTCATCTGCTTTCACACTGTGTCATCTGCTTCCACACCGTGTCATCTGCTTCCACACAGTGTCATCTGCTTTCACACCATGTCATCTGCTTCCACACAGTGTCATCTGCTTTCACACTGTGTCATCTGCTTCCACATCTTGTCATCTGCTTCCACATCATGTCATCTGCATCGTCATCACACTTATCTTAATCCACAACTGGTATTTCTATACTTGATGTGATTTAACCAAACTTTATAACATTTCTTCTATTACAATATTAATGAGCCTCCTTTACAACATATCTTTGAAATCTATCGCATGTATTTTTCTGTTACTGTAAGCCATAATATTGTCCTGGGAAAATGTGTCCGATTGTATCTTTTTCAAATGAAAAATCCCCAACAGACCAAAAGAAGTCACCTCTGTGCTTTATTCTGTACTCGGACTTTATCATAGAAAACAATTGTAACAGAGGACAATATTTCACGGTGGACACTATTTAATCCTACATTACCACCGGCCCATCTGAATTAAAGTTTTTCTTCATTTCACTTGCTGGATAATGTCATTTTTGTCATTGATGGGTGACTGTTGTGATACTCATCTTGTGGAATAGACCTATAATTAACTTCCTGAAAAACATAAATACTTTAAGCATTATGTTTCTTTAACATATAGTCCACATACTATCAGACTTATTCTCAGGATTTATCGCCATGATATAGCTGAAATATTTCTAAAAGTGGCATCAAACACCAAAAATCAATCAATATTCTCAGGATTTAGCATCCATTTTGTTGAGGGATATATACAACATGTACTACCAACCTTGGAACTCTTGGTTAGTACATGTTGGCTGAAGTGTCTTTAATTTTATTTCTATTTTTCTAGTGCTGCAGGAGACAGTTGTTCCTACGGAGAGATGCTGTTTCTGATTGCTATTCATTTCCATAGTAACAACACATCTGCCATAGCAGAATTAGTGTGTTCAACTTTAGGGATGAAGGTAAGATAGTGATGAACACTACACTGTACATATAGTGATGAACACTACACTGTACATATAGTGATGAACATTACACTGTACATAGACGCATTACCTACTTCTTCTAGACAACAATCAAAACCCATAGACAACATACCATACTCATACATATCTATATATACAATGTAGGCTAATAATTGGAAAACAATATTTAAATTGAATAGCCACACGACAGTGCCATGTGCTGTGTTTAATTCAGCAACATAGTATTATACAATACAAACAAAAATATGTATGCACTCAAATTATCTGTAGTGCAAAAAAACAAAAAAACTTATAAAGAAGAAAAGTTTTCCTCGAAACAAGATAAAATTTAACTAATTAAATGAAACACGTCCATTTGAGTCTGCCCTGTCGTGCTCAATGGTATTTTCACGGAGGGCGGGAAAATATTAACGGTCTATGGGCAGATAACTAAAAGAAATTAATTTCAATCTAATTCAGTTCCTGCAAACGATTGAAATTACATTTTCTAAAGATTTAATGTGCACATTAGCGGTTGTGCAGCAGCTATATGCATGATTGCACAAACAAAATACAGTCAAGCCTGCCCATGTGGTCATGATCGCTTCTATTAAGCAGTCATCTGTATTAAAAGGTCACTTTTTTCTTGTCCTGTCATAGAAAATTTCATATGACTTGAACCTCTTTTAAGTTGTCACCTGTCCTTTAGGGCAACTTTGTCTTTGTCCAAGAAGTGACCTCTTAATACAGGACTGACAGTATATTTAAAATTGAATTATGTCAGTCATGTAAAGTTAGCTTGCCATAATTAAAGTTGAAAAGGACATCTTAATTCAAGATGTTATATTAAAATGTAAAAGTCATAAGATAACTTCTTCTTGTTTTCTTTCATTTCCAGATTGTCATATCTTATATACAAATCTACCTTTGCAGTTAGTGCCTATCACTACTAACGTTGTGAGTTCAAATCCCACTCATGGCGAGGTGCACTGGAGACAACATTATGTGAAAAGTTTGTCAGTGACTTGCCACAGGTCGGTGGTATTCTCCTGGTATACCAGTTTCCTCTACCAATAAAACTGACCTCCACGATATAACTGAAAGATTGTTGAAAATGACATTAAACACCATAAACCTAACCCTAACCCTATCTCCAGGATTCAGTTAAAGCTGTCATATGGTATTATTTCATTGGTTAACAATTCAGTAAAATGATCATTCAGATGACTCCAGAAGAAGTCTACCGATGAATTCTGATGTTGTAAAAATTGTGACGCTGTAAGTGATTTGATTTAATAAAGGATGAGGACCTTCACCGTTACTTGTGAATTGGTTCTGTTTTATTCATTGTATTTGAAAGGAAATACAAAAATGTATTAAATCTTTTCAAACTTTGAAATATCCTAGGCAACATAGTTCTGGATGGAAAGTCCATCACAACTCATTGTCACGTAACTACAGCATTCATTTCTCATCTGATTTTCTTCTACGTTTTTCTTTCTTCATTTTAGACTCCAATAAAAGGGAATGCTTTGTCTAGACTGAGGCAGATCTTTACACAGGATATATTTAAAGAACAAGTGAGTACAGATTTCGCAATTTTAATTCTAATTGAAATACAGTCAAACTTCATTATCACACTACATTATACTGAGAATAATCTGCTTCTTGGATAGCTCGAAATAAAGTAACTTATTTGTCTTTACAAATTATATATTGAGATCTGTGAGCAAAAGTAATTTCAATTCAGCTAAATGAATTAGCGAATATTCTATGTCAATGTTTACTATACGTAACCAATGAAAGAGGTGTTATCTCTCTTGACAATTTAGTAGTACTTAGCTGTCCCATTGCATCTGAAATCTGGCCATAAAGAGGTATTTAATGAGAGTAACCTTATAAGAGAGGGTGCTGTACTTGTACTGAATCTTTTTGATCTGAAAATACAAAATGTACATATTCTTTTTACAGGTTATAACCACACATGCAGTTAAAGTACCAGTGACATCTAATTTAAATGGTCACATGACTGGTTATCTACCAATCAATAGTGTTTATCAACTTCTAAAAACAAGGTCATTTTCTAAGCATAAAGTTCCTATTAAGGTGAGTATACACATGTATTTAGAGCATTCCTATTAAGGTGAGTATACACATGTATTTAGAGCATTCCTATTAAGGTGAGTATACACATGTATTTAGAGCATTCCTATTAAGGTGAGTATACACATGTATTTACAGCATTCCTATTAAGGTGAGTATACACATGTATTTACAGCATTCCTATTAAGGTGAGTATACACATGTATTTACAGCATTCCTTTTAAGGTGAGTATACACATGTATTTACAGCATTCCTATTAAGGTGAGTATACACATGTATTTACAGCATTCCTATTAAGGTGAGTATACACATGTATTTACAGCATTCCTATTAAGGTGAGTATGCACATGTATTTACAGCATTCCTATTAAGGTGAGTATACACATGTATTTACAGCATTCCTATTAAGGTGAGTATACACATGTATTTAGAGCATTCCTATTAAGGTGAGTATACACATGTATTTAGAGCATTCCAATTAAGGTGAGTATACACATGTATTTAGAGCATTCCAATTAAGGTGAGTATACACATGTATTTAGAGCTAATTTTTTTTTGTTTATGAGATAACTGTATTGTATTTAAAGTTTTGCTGGTGTAAGTCCCCTGTTTTTTTTGGGTCAAAAAATTAGTTCACCAAGCAATCCATACCAGATCTAAGTAAACAGATATATGTGACAGTAAACCCAAGATTTATTTCTGCAAGGCTTAAATACTGTACAGTTAACTCTGTTCTAATGCAATACAAAATAAATGTTAATAATTAAACTATTAAATTGTGCAGGTTGAATCAAATACACAGCTTACCCTTCGAACATTAAACAACAATCAGTCAATCAATCAAAAGGGTTTGCATTCAATCTTTTTATATTGTGATAAAGCCTTTGAAAAACAACTTACATGCTCCCTTTCAGCCATGGTTGATTTCTAAATGTTATGAAAAGAAGACTTGTATTATTCTTTTTGCTTCTTGTATTTTAGGACTGGATTTACAGACAAGTCTGTAGCAGTGGCTGTCCTCTACATTCCCTCCTCCCATCGCTCATAGAGGTTTATGTCAATTCCATCATTATCAAAAGTACAAAAACAGACCACCTCAACGAACCAATGACAGACCAAGAAGTCTTAGATGTGTATAAATCGTCTGTCTTCTGTCGAGATAAGGGAGATAACTCTTCTATGTACAACTTGACACCACAGTTAATCGTACTGTATTATCTACTGTTGTATGAGGACACAGTATTAAATAATATGAAAATAATTGGTATGTACATTGTTGTTATAGGGGAGAGAACTCTAGTTATTATAGGGGTGATAACTCTAATAAGGGGGAAATAACTCCTCTATGTACAACTTAACACCACAGTTAATTGTACTGTATTATCTACTGTTGTATGAGGACACAGTATTAAATAATATAAAAATAATTGGTATGTACATTGTTGTTATAGGGGAGATAACTCTAGTTGTTATAGGGGAGATAACTCTAGTTGTTATAGGGGAGATAATTCTAGTAGATAATTTTGTTATAAGATTTGTTTGATAATGGTTAATGCCATTTTCAACAATATTTCAGTTATGTCGTGACAATAAGTTTTATTGGTTTGAGAAACCGGAGGACCCAGAGAAAACCGCCGACCTGTAGCAAGCCACTGACAATCTTTATCACATAATGTTGTACACTTCACCCTGATTGAGATTCGAACTCACAACATCAGTGTTAATAGGCACTGATTGCATAGGTAGTTGTAAATCCGACTACCATACAATCACGGCCACGTCAGCTCCTTTTTGTTATAAGATATAGGGATTTAATAACAATAACTTGAAATAAAATGTAGATATCAGATTTAGTGGTCACAATACGTTTCTGGAATAAACTTTGTTAGATAAACTCAAAAGTCAAAAGATTAGAGAGCAAAATAATATATAAGTCTATGGGAACAAGAAAATCAAACATGATAGCCAACATTAGCTGAGGGAGACGAACCTGATGAAGGTTATTTATAATGTGACAAAAACAATTAGTTGACTTTTATTCAAAATTTTATAGACATAGGGGAGATAACTGAAAACTTAATAATTTTTTGTCATTTGTACAATCTGTATGAAAAATATTCATCAAAATAGGATTTTTTTTATTAATGCAGAAATTTATATGATATTTAAATTTTAGTTTCCGGCAACAGAAAGGTGAAGACATACCCTGATGATGTCATGGCTAAGATTCCTATAAATTTCCTGTTACAAGAGGCACAGAAAAATCAACATCAGTATCCTGGCTTGTTTCCTCCATTACTCAAGTAATTAATTAAATGGGGGTTAGAGCTATGGTGTTTTAACGCCACTGTCAACAATATTTCAGCTATATTGTGACAGTCAGTTTTATTGGTGGAGGAAACCAGAGTACCCATAGAAAACAACCAATCTGCCGCAAGTTTAATTAGTTGGTCTTTCTGTATTTAACGTCAAGGAAACATTATATAAAAATGGCATTATTGTTTATTGTAGAATTTAATGTTTATTTAAGCAACAGGTACACCATAATCAGATTGAAACAACTACCTTACATATAAGATCATATACAATCAAACCTGTATATTGCCCTTTATATGCAGGTTAAAATTATATGCACTGTTCATTAATGGGAAAAATTAGGCTGCCCTGTGTAGACAGTAAATTGTTATATAGAGGTTCTCTTTAAGCCAGGTTTGACGTTAGATTACAATGTCCAAATCATAAAAACTAATGACAATTTACCTGTAGTTCTTTGGCTTATTGTTACTTCCTTTTCTAAGTATAGTCTTTATAGTGTGTATAAGTTCATTGATAAGTGGTACAGTACACATAAAAACCTCTAAAACTAGTTTATAACAATAGTAAAGAATTCAATGGAGACTTAAATCCATTATGACAGTCTTTGCCTCAGTTTTTTTATGCCCCCCACAAACAAAGTTTGGGGGGTATATAGGTTTCACCCTGTCTGTCTGTCCGTCTGTCTGTCCGCATAGAGGGTACATGGTTTGTCCGCGAAACTCCTCCTACAGTTTTTCTGCTAAGAAGTTTTTATTTTGCAGATCATTTGTACATATATCAAAGATGTGCATGTGGTAAGGATTTTGATTTTTGTGCATTTTTACCAAAAATATAGATTGTTGAACTTAGTCTTTTTTTGGTAAATTTGGAAAAAGGGTACATGGTTTGTCCACACAACTCCTCCTAAAGTTTTTACGCTAGGAAGTTTTTATATTGCAGATCATTTGTGCATATATCAAAGATATGCATGTGGTAAGGATTTTGATTTTTGTGCATTTTTACCCAAAATATAGATTGTTGAACTTAGTCATTTATTGGTGAATTTGGCAAAAAGGGTACATGGTTTGTCCACGCAACTCCTCCTAAAGTTTTTACGCTAGGAAGTTTTTATTTTTCAGATCATTTGTGCATATATCAAAGATGTGCATGTGGTAAGGATTTTGATTTTTGTGCATTTTTACCAAAAATATAGATTGTTGAACTTGATCATTTTTTGGTGAATTTGGCAAAAAGGGTACATGGTTTGTCCGCGCAACTCCTCCGCTAGGAAGTTTTTATATTGCAGATCATTTGTGCATACATCAAAGATGTGCATGTGGTAAGGATTTTGATTTTCATGAATTTTTACAACAAATATAGATTGCTGAACTTAGTCTTTTTTGGTGAATTTGGCTAAAAGGGTACATGGTTTGTCCGCGCAACTCCTCCTACAGTTTTTACGCTAGGAAGTTTTTATATTGTAGATTGTTTGTACATATATCAAAGATGTGCATGTGGTAAGGAATTTGATTTTTGTGCATTTTTACTAAAAATATAGATTGTTGAGCTTAGCCATTTTTGTGTGAATATGGCAAAAAGGGTACATGGTTTGTCTGTGCAACTCCTCCTACAGTTTGTAAGTTAGGAAGTTTTTACATTGCAGAACATTTGTACTCATATCAAAGATGTGGATGTTGTAAGGATTTTGATTTTCATGAATTTTACCAAAAAATATAGATTGTTGAACTTAGTTATTTTTTTTTATTTGTAAATTTGGCTGAAAGGGTACATGGTTTTTCCGTGCAACTCCTCTTACAGTTTTTATGCTACGACGTTTTTATTTTTGTTGAATGTGATTAAACATTATAATTTGACAAATAATATATTTTCCGTGTAGACTTAGTTTTCAATAATCTTGGACACAGTCAGAGTGAAGCGGGGAGTATTAGTCCCGCTGTGCGGACAGTTCTAGTTTGACCTAATTGCCCGAAAGCCAAATTTAGAGAAAAAAAATTATATTTATTCAAACAAATTCTTTCATAATTTTCACTTGTCCGAATCCAGTTTACTTGTCCCGGGCTTCGGGCAAGTGGGTTAGTGCAAAGACGGTTACGAATAGGACATCTTCTCATGGTTATCTAAATTCATATCTCTCTTTGTTATTACATTGAAACCAGTCTAAATTGAACCTTGAATAAATCAGATTCCTATAGAAACTGAATTTTTAATGAAGTCTGCATGTAGAAATTCATTGTTAATTTAACCTCTATAAACTGAACACAGAAGTTGGTCTTAAGCAGGTTCAGTTTAGGTTACACAATTAATTAAAATAGATATTGTTCACTCATTATAATAGAGGCCTGGTTAGAGGAGAATCTATTTATAGATATCTATTTATAGATTATTGGTGACTCATTACCCTCATTTATGTACAATAGAGGACTGGTTAGAGGATAATCTATTTATATATATCTATTTATAGATTATTGGTGACTCATTACCCTCATTTATGTACAATAGAGGACTGGTTAGAGGAGAATCTAATTATAGATATCTATTTATAGATTATTGGTGACTCATTACCCACATTTATGTACAATAGAGGACTGGTTAGAGGAGAATCTAATTATAGATATCTATTTATAGATTATTGGTGACTCATTACTCACATTTATATACAATAGAGGACTGGTTAGAGGATAATCTAATTATAGATATCTATTTATAGATTATTAGTGACTCATTATCCACATTTATGTACAATAGAGGACTGGTTAGAGGAGAATCTAATTATAGATATCTATTTATAGATTATTGGTGACGCACTACCCTCATTTATGTACAACAGAGGACTGGTTAGAGGAGAATCTAATTATAGATATCTATTTATAGATTATTGGTAACTCATTATCCACATTTATGTACAATAGAGGACTGGTTAGAGGAGAATCTAATTATAGATATCTATTTATAGATTATTGGTGTATCAATATCCACATTTATGTCCAGAAGAGGACTGGTTAGAGGAGAATCTAATTATAGATATCTATTTATAGATTATTGGTGACTCATTACCCACATTTATGTACAATAGAGGACTGGTTAGAGGAGAATCTAATTATAGATATCTATTTATAGATTTATTGGTGACACACTACTCTCATTTATGTACAATAGAGGACTGGTTAGAGGAGAATCTGATTATAGATATCTATTTATAGATTATTGGTGACTCATTATCCACATTTATGTACAATAGAGGACTGGTTAGAGGAGAATCTAATTATATATCTCTATTTATAGATTATTGGTGACTCATTATCCACATTTATGTACAATAGAGGACTGGTTAGAGGAGAATCTAATTATAGATATCTATTTATAGATTATTGGTGACACATTACCCACATTTATGTACAATAGAGGACTGGTTAGAGGAGAATCTAATTATAGATATCTATTTATAGATTTATTGGTGACACACTACCCTCATTTATGCACAATAGAGGACTGGTTAGAGGAGAATCTAATTATAGATATCTATTTATAGATATTGGTGACTCATTATCCACATTTATGTACAATAGAGGACTGGTTAGAGGAGAATCTAATTATAGATATCTATTTATAGATTATTGGTGACTCATTCCCCACATTTATGTACAATAGAGGACTGGTTAGAGGAGAATCTAATCATAGATATCTTTTTATAGATTATTGGTAACACACTACCCTCATTTATGTACAATAGAGGACTGGTTAGAGGAGAATTTGACAACACAATCAGCTTTACAAGAAATATCACCAATGACGAAGAAATCTACAACCATTTTACATTTCAAAAAAGGTAAGATTGTGTCTAGAATTAGATATAATAGATAGCCCTGCCCCCTAGTGTTGCTCAATATTTAGTTTCTTTATAGTGTTTTACAGTCTTACAGATTCTGATTACCCTTTGATATCTTCACACTTTCATGATAAATCAAAGAGAGACAGACAGCACAATGGCCAAAAGAACAGACAACGATCTACGCAAGATACATAAAGATTGAGTAACACAAACCACACTAAAAACATAAAGATTGAGTAACACAAACCACACTAAAAACATAGAGATTGAGTAACACAAACCACACTAAAAACATAGAGATTGAGTAACACAAACCACACTAAAAGCATAAAGATTAAGTAACACAAACCACACTAAAACATAAAGATTGAGTAACACAAACCACACTAAAAACATAAAGATTGAGTAACACAAACCACACTAAAAACAAAGATTGAGTAACACAAACCACACTAAAAACATAAAGATTGAGTAACACAAACCACACTAAAAACATAAAGATTGAGTAACACAAACCACACTAAAAACCAGGGGGGAACTCAGGTACTCCATTGTTTGTTTTTTGTCCTTTTTTCTCTTGGCTCTTGTTTTGTCTATCCTACGATTTACGGCTTCTGATTACCCCTTGGTATCTTCAAACTCTTCATTTCATGTTGGTCTAGTACAAAGCATATCTTATCATCATCATCTCATTGAAAAGTAAAATTGCTGAGTTGGTGTTAAGCAACAATCACTCACTTAAATCTGTATTTTTATTCTTCCTCCTTAATGTTTCATGCTAAGCCAAGAAGCATGAAATATCAATTTTATACTCTGTGGTTTGACTTAGCAAGGCTACAACCATGAACACTCAAGGAGAGCATGTAAACAATTACACCACTTATTGTAGGCTGTGATAAGTTAAAGTAATATAACATTCCTTTTGTAGTAGCAATACATTACAGTGACATAAAAATTAAATGGAGATATCTATTATAGTATGCACGACTTGTTTCTGGAATAACTGTCATCAGGTATGGTCAAAGTGAGAGATTGGAAACCAAAATAATATAAACATGTTTGAAAACAAGCACTTCAAATTGCTCATTTACTTGGAGCTAATTTGGATGTACCTATATATTTTGTGATCCTTTTGATTTTATGATTTGCTGTGAGAAGTGGTTGTTTATTTTGTTGATATTGGTGAAGTTGTTGACCATCACTGTTTAAACTTTCTTTTCATATTAATTAATTTTGCTATACTGTATGCCTCCATTTTATAACTATTTTATATATTTTTAGCTGTGGAGAGTTTATCAGTTTGTCCGTCAGAGATGTTGATAGAATTACAAACATTATTAAGAATGCCAGTAGATGAAATACTACAATTCTCTGAGATTTTTGTTGGATGTTTGATGAAAGTATTAGACAGTAGAGTGCCTAGAAAAATACTGGATCTTATAAGGAAAGTCTGGATAAGACTTCATTCTATATCTCCTAGAAGGTAAATATATTATAACCTGCCTTATGTCATCTTCCAAGAGAACAGTCAAATAGGGTCTCATAGGACAGGTGGTTTCTAAAGACAGGTTTACTTAATATGACATACACTGAAGGGAATTTAAGGTTCAGGTCACATAAGACAGGTGGTCTGTAAATACAGGTTTACTTAATATGACATACACTGAAGGGAATTTAAGGTTCAGGTCACATAAGACAGGTGGTATCTAAATACAGGTTTACTTAATATGACATACACTGAAGGGAATTTAAGATCAGGTCACATAAGACAGGTGGTTTCTAAATACAGGTTTACTTAATATGACATACACTGAAGGGAATTTAAGGTTCAGGTCATGTAAGACAGGTGGTCTCATCATACAGGTTTACTTAATATGAAATACACTGAAGGGAATTTAAGGTTCAGGTCACATAAGACAGGTGGTCTCATGATACAGGTTTACTTAATATGAAATACACTGAAGGGAAATTAAGGTTCAGGTCACATAAGACAGGTGGTTTCTAAATACAGGTTTACTTAATATGACATACACTGAAGGGAAATTAAGGTTCATGTCACATAAGACAGGTGGTCTCTAAATACAGGTTTACTTAATATGAAATACACTGAAGGGAATTTAAGGTTCAGGTCACATAAGACAGGTGGTCTGTAAATACAGGTTTACTTAATATGAAATACACTAAAGGGAATTTAAGGTTCAGGTCACATAAGACAGGTGGTTTCTAAATACAGGTTTACTTAATATGACATACACTGAAGGGATTTAAGGTTCAGGTCTCATAAGACAGGTGGTCTGTAAATACAGGTTTACTTAATATGACATACACTGAAGGGAATTTAAGGTTCAGGTCTCATAAGACAGGTGGTCTGTAAATAGAGGTTTACTTAATATGAAATACACTAAAGGGAATTTAAGGTTCAGGTCACATAAGACAGGTGGTTTCTAAATACAGGTTTACTTAATATGACATACACTGAAGGGATTTAAGGTTCAGGTCACATAAGACAGGTGGTCTCTAAATACAGGTTTACTTAATATGAAATACCCTAAAGGGAAATTAAAAATTGTTGTCACATAATACAAGTTATTGCTTAATTAGTCACTAAAGAAGGTTTGACTGAACATGTAAAACCTGTCTATGTAGCCACCTTTAGTAAGTAATTACCTTGATTAAAATGTTACTGTTTCAAGTTCCCTTGTGATCACAAATAAGTATAAGAAAACCTTGTTTAAGCAACCACATAGGCACTGACTGTTTAATACAGGTTTGAACGTAAATGTAAACCTGTCTTTACAGTTCATTAATTTCATGAATTTTTATTATTTTGGTGATAAAGCTTATGCATTTATATTATTTATTCTGCAGTCATTACATTTACTGTACAATAAAGATATAGACATATATTTTTGCTTTATTTGTCAAGTATATAAATAACAGTCTGTGGATACTTGTAGTAAACTTTTGGTCTGTTGATAGTTGCTGCAGCTTTTTTATTCCAGATTACTGAAATACATTTAATATTTCGAAATAAATATCATTGATTCCTTCCACATTTACACATCAAAGTTCGGCTGTTTATCTTGTGATGTAATATTCTGGTAATGGGTTTCTATGGTAACGGGTTTAACATCTTTCATTGTTTATTAAAATGACATTTTTTAAGAAACCCAAGCAATAGAAGATATTTTGTTTTATTTATTATTTTCAGTTTGAGGCTTGCTACTATAAATGCTTTAAGAGGATCTAACAAACTAGGTATTATAACTACTCAATACACAGAGAATGACGTTACAGTGGATCCTCTGGGTATACTTAGGTGTGATAACAGAGTTTACAGGTGAGAAAAACAATAAACAAAAATACACAGAGAATGACGTTACAGTGGATCCTCTATGTATACTTAGGTGTGATAACAGAGTTTACAGGTGAGAAAAACAATAAACAAAAATACACAGAGAATGACGTTACAGTGGATCCTCTGGGTATACTTAGGTGTGATAACAGAGTTTACAGGTGAGAAAAACAATAAACAAAAATACACAGAGAATGACGTTACAGTGGATCCTCTGGGTATACTTAGGTGTGATAACAGAGTTTACAGGTGAGAAAAACAATACTAGTATTAAGCTTCAAATTAGAAATGTGAAAACAGTGGAATTCCTTTTGAACACAAATATACCTATTAAAGGATTTCATACTAAACATTGTAAGAGGCTTTCTCCAGAAATGATATATGTATGGTGGTGGGGATACTCATTCCATGCTGTTTTTTACACTTCAGAAAATAGAATTTGGATAGAGGCCCAATGGTTAACATTTTTTTTTTTTAATTTACTAAAAAGTTTGAAATTCACTGTCCGAGTTTGTATGTATCATATATTAACATTCATATACTATAGAAAAACAACTGTTCATTTGAAGTATGGATTTTTAAAAAGAAAAAAAATTCTGGTGATTTATTGAACTCAAAACAGACCTAATTTTATTTGCCTTCTATTATAGGTGTCCTCCTATACTAGAGATAGTGTTATGTATACTGTCAGCCTACATGCAAGCATCAAAGGTGCACCTACATAACCACACCCTAGTAAACCCCATCTTAGATAACGCCAGTCAGAACGAGCAGGAGAGACGAGATCTTAAGAACGCCCTCATCATGGCACAGGACAGTGCTGTTATACAGATCTTACTAGAGTGTTGTTTACCTAAACAAGATGAGGTTAGTGATAAACTATCAAATATCAGAGTTCATAAACAAGATGAGGTTAGTGATAAACTATCAAATATCAGAGGTGTTGTTTACCTAAACAAGATGAGGTTAGTGATAAACTATCTAATGTCAGAGTTCATGAAATTTGTCAGTCCTGTAAAACATGACCAGCAAAATATTGGCAGATTTTGCTAAGGACTGACACAAGATTGGTATTTTGCTAAGGACTGACACAAGATTGGTATTTTGCTAAGGACTGACACAAGATTGGTATTTTGCTAAGGACTGACACAAGATTGGTATTTTGCTAAGGACTGACACAAGATTGGTATTTTGCTAAGGACTAACACAAGATTGGTATTTTGCTAAGGACTGACATAAGATTGGTATTTTGCTAAGGACTGACACAAGATTGGTATTTTGCTAAGGACTGACACAAGATTGGTATTTTGCTAAGGACTGACACAAGATTGGTATTTTGCTAAGGACTGACACAAGATTGGTATTTTGCTAAGGACTGACACAAGATTGGTATTTTGCTAAGGACTGACACAAGATTGGTATTTTGCAACAGAAAATCAATGAGGACTGACATTTTTTCACTAGGACCACCAAACCCATATGCAAATTCGTGAACCCTGAAATATACAGTGAAACCGGTCTTAGCATCAGAAAACTATATTATAGACAATGTTCTGATTGGTTTGGTTTATGGTATTTAACGCCACTTTCAACAATATTTCAGTTATATCTTGGCGGTCGCAGTTTTATTAGTAGAGGAAATCAGAGTGCCCAGAGAAACTACGACCTGTCGCAAGTCACTGACAAACTTTATCACATAATATTGTATTGAGTACACCTCACCTGAGCGGGATTCGAACTCTCAACTTCAATGGTGATAGGCATTAATTGCAAAATTTGTGTAGTTGTAAATCCAACTACCAAACGATCATGACCATGAAGACCCCAGTTCTGATTGGTCATTTTATGCTGTAAGACTTGGCCCACTTTGCAGATTTTCTGGAATTAACTTTTGTCAAATGTTAGCCTTATGCTTGTCTTATGATTAAATGAATGACTTAATAATTTTCATATTTTGTTGAAATGAATATATTTGACAACATTCATCAGAAGACTTAAGCTTAGCCATATATTTTTTTATATTTAATTCAATTTTCCCACATGATAAGAAGCCTGATTTTAACAAAATAATAAATACCAGTAGCCGAATAATATGATGTCAATTAAGTTATATTTTATGACAATTTTAAAATGGTTTAACGACATAGTCAGTGGAAATGTTACAAGTATGAGTACAATTTATTCACTTTTATGTATAAACATGACAAGGGCTTTCCCCAATTCATATATTACGAATGAAAATGATTACTGTTATATTAAATGGATCAACTTATCTTTATATAAGTAAAAATAATCTGAAAACATATTATTGAATATTACTTATTGATGACAACTGAGATCAAGACCATGAAAATACAGTGGACACCTGAGTTTTCCTACATCCTGTGACATCCGACAAATATTTATGGTCCCAAAGTATTTCTGTTAACTAAAAAACCTTAGCATTCCGACATCCTGTACAATCTGACACATTTCCCTGATCCCTTGGTGTGTCGGATTAGACAGGTTCTGACATCCTGTACAATCTGACACATTTCACTGGTCCCTTGGTGTGTCAGATTAGACAGGTTCTGACATCCTGTACAATCTGACACATTTCACTGGTCCCTTGGTGTGTCAGATTAGACAGGTTCAGACATCCTGTACAATCTGACACATTTCACTGGTCCCTTGGTGTGTTGGATTAGACAGATTCTGACATCCTGTACAATCTGACACATTTCACTGATCCCTTGGTGTGTTGGATTAGACAGGTTCTGACATCCTGTACAATCTGATATATTTCCCTGGTCCCTTGGTGTGTTAGATTAGACAGGTTCTGACATCCTGTACAATCTGATACATTTCACTGGTCCCTTGGTGTGTCAGATTAGACAGGTTCTGACATCCTGTACAATCTGACACATTTAGCTGGTCCCTTGGTGTGTTGGATTAGACAGGTTCTGACATCCTGTACAATCTGACACATTTAGCTGGTCCCTTGGTGTGTTGGATTAGACAGGTTTGATTGTATACATTTTGTGTGTGTAATCCTGTCAAACATACTACATGTATATTGTATCAAGTATCCTTAGTCTTTTAGAATATGATGTTTTTCATGATTTAATCTTCTCTTATATTACAGGTAGATGCTGGGCTACTGAACGATAGGAGAGAAGTGCAATGTATCATTTGTTCATTCATCCATAAGATTTTCATATCAGATCCAAGCTTAGCCAAACTGGTTCATTTTCAGGTAAGATTTTGTTGAGGATACCAGTAGAAATATGACAGATTTTATATCGTCAATGATTGGAAAAAATTAATGATTTAAGATTAATTGATTGATTATGAGAGTTTAATCTCATTTTCAACCAAATTCAGTTGTATATCATGGCAGTAAGTTTTACTGACTGGGGAAACTAAAGCACCAGAGAAACGTAGAATTTGGTAGATAATGGGTTTTATCTAACTAGTAAGGTTAAACCAAAGACTATGAAGTAAGAAAAATGGTATTTATTACTTCTATTGTTGTTATCTGCTAAGCACATAGTATTAAGTACATGTAGTAAGAATAAAGACTGTATTGGCTCAAGAGTGATGATAATGTATATGCCTGTAGACTGCTGTTTATTGGACTAGTATTATAAAAATCCAACTCAGCATGTTGGCCTAGTTCTACACAGAGAGCATCATCATCTCATAAAAAATAACGTTCTTTACTGACCTCCCATATTAAGTCATTCACAAATTTTATAATTTTTCATTTAGACTTTGGTACTGTTCTGACAGTGTTGTATTTTTTTGCTTTTATTTTGATGTATAAGTTTGTGTCGTCTGTAACCTTCCACAAGTTGGAATTAAACTGGCATAACTTAGTGGATATAGAATGATTGATTGATTTTTGGTGTTTAACACCACTTTCAGCTATAGCATGGCGGCCAGTTTTAGTGTGGAAAAAGCCGGAGTACCCGGAGAGAACCACCGACCATGGGCAATTGCAACTGGTAAACTTTATCACTTGTGGCTGTGAGTCGAGTGCACACTTTTTTGTAATTTACAAAGCCGGCCACGGACCCACTCTGTATTGGTGATACGTATGAGTTGTTAGGTAATTCAACTACCTAACTCATTGAGCTGCCCAGGCCCTTAGTGGATATAAATACTGATTGTATATACAGACGTAAATTATATTACTATATGTTTACTGATATAGCTTTAACATAGATAATAGGAATTCTTTAAATAAAACACTCAGATACCACTCTAAAAACTAAAAATTTGATGGTTCTTTAGAAATTTTATGTTTTTTATATTAATTTGTAATCAAAGATGGCCATTATTGTTCGACTTATTAAAAATAATTATGAAAATAAAGTTCAATCAGTGATGGTCAACAATTCCACCAATATCAACAGAATGAAGAATTACCTCTCATCTCAAACAATTGAACACAAAAAGACCATGACATATTACGTTGTAAATCCTGTAGCTTGGCTTGGGGATGTAATAATAAGGCACAAAAATGTGGTGGTGTTAAACCAATTATTTGAATTCCAACCATCCACTTCTGATAAATAGATGGGTATAAACTTAAGAAAGTTTTGTTTTAATGATTAGCTTCAGTTAAGGTGAGTATAGCATTGTTGATTTTAACAAATAAAATGATTTTTCTTTGTAGGGTTACCCAGAAGAATTACTCAATATTACAGTCGCTGGTATACCATCCATGCATATCTGTTTAGATTTTGTACCAGAATTACTGAGCCAACCACAGATGGAAAAACAGGTACAGTAGCCCCTGCCCCCTCTTATAAGACCATCCCTTCTGTAGTGAAAAGGTGGCCTTATAAGAGAGGTGGTCTCTCTTGAGAGGGAAATTTAGAAGTATTTTACTATTTCAGTGCATTTGAAACCTGGGCTGATAAGATAGGTGGTCTCTCTTCGGGGACAATTTAGAAGTATTTTACTATTTCAGTGCATTTGAAACCTGGGCTGATAAAATAGGTGGTCTCTCTTGGGGGACAATTTAGAAGTATTTTACTATTTCAGTGCATTTGAAACCTGGGCTGATAAGATAGGTGGTCTCTCTTGGGGGACAATTTAGAAGTATTTTACTATTTCAGTGCATCTGAAATCTGGCCTGGTAACAATGTGTGGCCTTTGATTGGAGTGTTCTTATAAGAAGAGGCTACTGCATTGGTATTTTTGTCTTACATGATTAGCCTTGTAAATGGCTGCCATTTTGATAATGCCCAGAATGTTCTATTCTTATACAATACAATATCTTTATTTCCAATTCGGGCCCTCTTGAGGCATACAGATAGTTTTACATAAGAGACAGAAATAATCCAAATATAGATAGAGTTTTACATAAATAAATAATAATGATAATGTCATTACTGTCATACAATTACAATATGTAGTATATATATGTCATGTGTTATCAAAACATTATTTCTTACATTACATATTAAAGTACCATCTAAATTGAAGGAGATGAGGTGGATTTGTCTTTACAATTGACTGCCTTTCTTGTTTCAAAACTTTTTTGTAAAAAAGTTGAAATCGTTATATATATTTTAGGTTCTTCATTGTTAAATAACCAATATAGTTTATCGGAATTATTCAAGTATGGGAAATTACTACATAAAATCTGTATTTCATTTACAAAAAGATATCTTTCTTTAATGTTCTTATATTGAAGGGATAGTACCTGTAAGTTTGGTAATTTTTTTTATTTTTTTTTTGCGTTGAAAGTTAATATATATCTTCAAAGCATAAGTATAAAGCTTGTCTGGTGAGATTCAATAAAAAAACATGTATTTTCGTTGTTTTTTTGTGTTCACCTTGTCTCCCAGCATCATTAATTATGCATGTCCAAATTTCCAAACTACATGCACAATGGCACTGATGTTTACACTTCAACTTATGTTCGAGCTGTCAACGCTTCCTTCAATTCCATCCAACGGTTATGTTGGTGGCCTGTGTTCATTCTTGTTTTATTGTAATTCGCCAAAACTTCTTTCTTGTTTCAACAATTTGTGTTAATTTATGTTTTTAATGTACTCCTTGAAAATAAATATCTGGACCAAAAATATCACCAAAATCAACGACATTACCCATTTAAATTAGGAAATAACTATTTGGACCCCATGATATATAAGACATTTTATATCAGCAAGGTGTTATATCAGTAAATATTTTATACCAAGTGATAGCAAAATGGATGTAAGGGATGCCCATTGTCAATGATTACTTCTGTAAGCTATTTCTTCTCTTGTGTGATAATTTAAGCAATAAAATGAAGCCAGAACTTGACACATTTGTAGACAAGGCCTCCAGACTACTAGTACTTCTGACAATGATCACTATACAGTGGAACCTGTCTAAACAGATCACTGTTTGTGGCATTAAAAACATATGTTTGTATTAGACAGGTTAAATTTACAGTAAACCTGTCTAAACAGAACAGAGGGTCCTGATGGCCGAATGAGTTAGGTAGTTGGATTACCAAACAACTCATAGAAGCCTATCACCAATACGGCGTGGGTTCGCGAGCCCAGCTTTATAAATTACAAAAAGGATGCATTCGACTTGCAGTCTTAAGTGATAAAGTTTACCAGTTGCTTGCCCATGCTCGGTGGTTCTCTCCAGGTACTCTAGCTTCTTCCACCACTAAAACTGGTCGACTTGATATGGCTGAAATATTGCTGAAAGTGGCGTTGAACACCAAAAATCAAATCAAATCTAAACAGAACACTCTTCAAGCTTAAATAACATGATGGTTGCATTAGACAGGTTAAATTTACAAACATTTCAGATATTGGGGCTAAATTAACACAGGTTTACAGTTTATTCAGGGGTTAGACAGGTTTAACTATAAATTGTCACACTTCACTGGTGTTAACATTATTACAGTTTTACAGTAGATTAAACTGTACCACTGTCTATCATCTCCTGTAAAAATAGGCAATGTCCAGATATCTGTGTAATTTCTATCATGTAATATGTATCTTACAGATATCTGTGTAATTTCTATCATGTAATATGTATCTTACAGATATTTGCCATTAAGATGATGGCACACCTCTGTTGCCAGTATGCCTTACCAAAGTCCCTCAACATTGCCAAACTAGCTGTCAATGTGATGTTTACAATGGTAAATGGTAGGTATATCTTCTTTTGTTTTGCCATAAGAAGAGTTTGAAGATACCAAAGATGTAATCAGTATCCTTATATCAAAGAAGAACAGACAACACAATGGTCAAAGAAAAGTACAAAAGGACAAACAACGATCTACAAAACATAATTAAACTCAATGTAATGTAGAACAATTAAGGAATAACAGTACTGTATTTGAAGAGTTGTCGGTGTCAATTGCGGATTTGACAGTTGCAAATGCTGTTTTATTGGCGAAGCGAGGCGGAGCCAGTAAAACAGATATTTGCGACCGTAAAATCTACAATTGACACCGACAACTCTTCAAATACAGTACTGTTATTCCTATTCTTATGAAATTCTCCCAACGTGTACACACTAGTTTTGAAACATACAAATAGATGACGAAATATATGCACTTTTCAAATTCCTTCTGCTAAAAAAATAGTAATGTAGTTGTTTAAGGATCCACCATCTTGAAAACGTGAAATTCTACATGTCATATGTACAACAATACACAAAAATAATTAAAATGCCTACCTTGAAAACTTATTTTAGTTAAATTCTATCTAAATTGAAGTGTACACCAAGCCAAATAATGTCTGATCTTTACATTTTATACTGGAAGTCTTCATATGACTTCACATTGTTTATGTGCCAAAGTCGTTCAACAATATTTCCCTGAATTTTATTTTTTGTGATTTTTAGACCCAGGGATATGCAAGAATACATTTTTATGTTCAGTATTGCATTAGAATGGATAGTAAACTCGATTTTCGACCATCAAATCTCCTATTGATGCCGTGAAATTTTCAAATACAATACAGTTATCTCCTAAATAGGCCGTCAGCGTCAAATTCAGTCGGAAATATCTGGGTCAGCCATGTTGTTTACAAACAAGTGCATTCGGCATAGGAATATAGCATTCCTTCAGGTCTGTCAACTGCAGATTTGACGGCTCTCGATAGCCAATGAAAATACGTGTTACATTATAATTGCATTAGAATTTAAATTCATCTTGTGTGAGTAAGATGTTATTAAATAATGTTAAACAGTCATGAGGAAGATAAATGATTTATATTATTTTGAATTACATCTATACTTTAGAAATTTGAATTTTAAAAAAATATAATATATGAATACTTACATTAATAAGCACCAGACAAATGATATATCATTGATTGGTTTTATAAGAATGGATTTCTCATATTGCATCAAAGGTAAAGTCTATTTTTAGATTGGAGTACAATTGAATGTTTCAATCTAAACTACCTTTAATTAGTTAGTATAAGGTGATTCTTTACTCAGCTAGGACTGGCCATGCTTGGAGTCTGAATAATTCTACATGTCTGTTTAGTAATCCAGCTCTAAATATATGCAGCCACAATATAATGAACTACTGCCTAAGTTGAAGTTAAACACCAATCAATATATTAATACAAACATGTATGAATATGTGTAATTGGTTATTTCTATTAGGGGCTGTCGTTGCCGTGATCATATGGTATTTAGATTTACAACTACCTATGCAATCAGTGCCTATCATGACTAAAATTGTGAGTTCGAACACCATTCATGGCGAGGTGTACTCAAAACAACATTATGTGATAAAGTTTGTCAGTGACTTGTGACAGATCTGTGGTTTTCATCGGGTCATTTGGATTCCTCACCAATAAAACTGACTGCCACAATATAACTGAAATATTGTTGAAAGTGGCACTAAACACCATAAACCAAACCAAAGCTTATTTCCATGATATACTCATAACTGAAAATGTGCTGACTCAGTCACTACTATTAAGTCAAGATTTCTTAAATTAATATTGTAATTACAGTCAAACTTGTCATGTGACCATCCAAGGGATCAGTCAGTATGGTCACATAAGACAAGTGGTTGCTAAATACAGGTTTAATTAATATGAAATGTACTGCATAGGGAAATAAAAATTACCTTCACATAATACAAGTTATTGCTTAGGTGGTCATTAAAGCAGGTTTGACTATTTTATTTCTATTTGCAGTATTAGAAGCTGGTAACAAAGTAGAATTTTTTCTGGAGACCGTACCATATTTGGTAAAGGTGTGTCAGGCATTCCCACCAATGTTTGAAGATGTAACATCCCTATTACTACAACTTGGTAGAGTCTGTGTATCTCATCTGTCATGTGATAGTAACATTTTAACAGAAAAGACTGATTCAAATTTGAACTTTGAACCTCCAAAGAAAAAATCTAAATTGAGTGTCCTGAATTCAGGACAGGCAACAAAGTTCGAACACTTACACATAGCTGTGAAGAGGACATTCTCAGATATCGTGAAGAAATCAATCGTGACGAGGAATATTTATTCTTAGTAAGATGACAAATGGAGGATTAAACTCTCAAAAAATTATGTTTTTTAAAACAAAGTGCTAATAAATAAAAATTCAAATAAATATGTTTTATAATTTGATCAGAAATTGATATTGATAGTATTTTCTTTTCAAATACAAGGTGATTAGAACCATTTTGCAGGGATGTATTGAACTTTATAAGCAGAATTTTTTTTTGTTGAGCAAATTTTCACTGAATTTGCATTTCTCTAGAATGCACAATAATTATGGGGCCGTCGTGGCCGTGATCGTATGGTGGTTGGATTTACAGCTGTGCAATCAGTGCCTATCACCACTAAAGTTGTGAGTTCGAACCCCGTTCATGGTGAGGTGTACTCGATACAACATTATGTGATCAAGTTCGTCAGTGACTTGCAACAGGTCGGTGGTTTTCTCCGGGTATTCTGGTTTTCTCAACCAATAAATCTGACCACCACTAAATAACATAAAATTGAACATGTTTTCTCTTACATGTATTTCAGTGACAAACTTTTTCAAATTGTCTCTCTTTATTAGAAATACATATTTGTAATATTTATACATAGAACAACTTCTGTGTCATGAAGATTACATATATATTATGGTATTTAACGCCACTTTTAACAATACTCAGATATATTGTGGCAGTCAGTGGAGAAAACCACCGACCTGTCGCAAGTCACTGACCAAGCCATGAAAGTGAGCAGTAGTGTATATTTGTGTTAGAGGTATAGATTTTGTCTCTGTTCATAATTTTCGATTGGATATTGGAATTGTTCTGACAACATGGTATTTTTTATTTTTCATTTTAAAATATAACAAACACGTGTTGTTTTTTTATACCTTTATTATATAACAAATTCTCCCCAAATACACAGGTAAAATAGAACTGTGAAAGCAAGCTGTAAAAATACATTGTAAAGCTATGTCTATATAAAGCCTATATAAAGATATACATAATTTTATATTAAAAAATAACAAAAATAACAATCTCAAACACAACAAAACTGATAATTTAACTTGTAAATTCAATGTATTACAAAAAAATAAAATAATTAAAAGTTAAAAGTGACTAGTATTAAGATAATCCTGAGATCTGATTAATGTATTATAAACCTATTGGACGAAAGATCTCTCTTTATTAAGTGCACCACATCGGTGGCCTAGTGGTTAGCATGCTCACCTCTAGTGCGGTAGATCGTGGGTTCGAGCCCCAGTCGGTCAAACCAAAGACTATATATTTGTTGCTTCTCCGCTAAGCACGTAGCATTAAGGAGAAAGAGCAACGACTGCTTGGCTCGGAATCAGAATAATGTGTCTGATTGGAGCAACAAGTCTCCCGCGGACTGTTGCTTCAGTGAGCTAGCACTATAAAACTCCAACTCAGCGTGTTGGTCTAGAACAAAGCGGACCTCATCATCATCATCTCGTTGAAAATTAACTTGTTCTCGCCATGATATACCTGAAAAATTGCTGAATTGGCGTTAAACAACAATCACTCACTCACTCTTTATTACGTGTAACGTCTAGTAGCCAATGACCTTAATATATGATTTCACTCTTTATTAAGTGTAACGTCTAGTAGCCAATGACTTTAATATATGATTGAAAAGAAAATGATGTACTTTAAATTCAGAAATTATTGCGATGTTTTTATTAATGCGAAAAATGCGTCAAGACGTCTGTCGCATTAATAACAATACGCAATTTTATTTTTCGTTGTAATGTTCTATTAGAACATTGGCTGGAATCGCATTAATTAAAACTCACATTTTGGACAGTCGTCAAGGATTTGCAATAATAAGTGCACACATTAATTCCTGAACTTACAGTATATGTTCAACTCTATTTTAGTTGAAACTAGCAGACTTCGAGTTATCACAACAAATGTAGCTCACAATTACTTTGAACGAAACATATTCTTATGGTTATCTTAGAATACTACTTATCTAGATTTGAGATAACAAAGTTTGATTGTATTATGTATATTTACATTAATAAACAATAAACATTCCCAATAAACAGTTTGATAAACAAGATAAACATGAAATATTTAATGTAAATATATATCAATAGACAATTTGATTTTCGTTGATTGGAAATGAGCAGATCAAGTGAAAAGTCTACACTGATGACACCAACGACAAAAGATACAAAGTTGTACCTTAATGTGAGCTTAAAACTGAATATGTAACTCTTGTATATATATAGTGGTACATCTCTAGATTGTCTTGTGTAATTCTTAAAGTTCAGGAAAGCTTCAAATTTAATATTTAACACTTGCAGATAAGAAGTAAATTTCTAGATTGTCTTGTGTAATGGTTGAAGCTAGGGCGAGATTAAATTTATTGATCACTTGCAGATAAATGACACAATTCTTTCTGCATTTTCTTGTACATGTATAATGGTTGAACAAAAGTAATTAAACAAAAAAATTAACAAATAAATGATTGTAGCATTGTTGATAACTGGCACCAATATACAAATAAATGTAATAACAAATAATATACTACACCAAAACAAAAACAAAATATTAAAAACTTAATACAGCCAAACCTTGTTTTGTGGAAGTTGAAGGAGCAGTGATTTAACTTAGAAATATCCATGTATTTGAGTTTTCAGAGATAAATTAATCTGAAAGCTACAATGAATGGACAAAATTTTTACTTTGAATTATCTAAGGAAAATGTTTATCAAAGTTTGAGATAAACAAGGTTTGATTGTATATAGTGATTTAACAGTTATATATCAAGAGATAAAAAAAAAAATCTGATAAAATGACATTTTTAGATTTTTTGCAAATTATCACCATTATATAATAATAAGCATCACTTACACATTATAATATGAATCATACTGTTTATTTTACAATATTTTATTTAAAAAACTTAAACAAAAATGGCTTCTTATCTAATTGACTGGTAACTGTTTGGAGGATTAGGGTTATGGTGTTTAACGACACTTTCAACAATATTTCAGTTATATAATAGCAGTCAGTTTTATTTGTGGAGAAAAGCAGAGTACCAAGAGAAAACCACTGACCTGCTGCAAATCATTGACAAACTTTGTCACATAATGTTGTATCAAGTGCACCTCGCCATGAGCGGGATTCGAACTCACAGCTTTAGTGGTGATAGGCACTGATTGCACAGGTAGTTGTAAATCCAGCTCCCATACGATCATGACCACGATGACTCCCAAGTTGAGTTCAAAAGACAGATGAATTGTAAATCCAACTGCCAAACAATTATGACCATGACGACCCCAGCAATGGCTTGGAATATTATTAGAACTAATAACGATAATCTGGTACCTAAAATGAGCTGGATCTTGCCATTACCTTTTAAAAGCTAAAATCAATTAAAAAAAAATATTTCATGGGAGCATACAAGTTCATGCATCCTTGGGTACAAAACATGGTTTTCATATAATAATTACAGCTATGTTTCACATATATCATTCTTAAATGATAGAATAGACCATTTGCACCTTTCAGACTTTGATTATAAAGTTATATGTTTTACAGGAGTTATTTCCCTTTGATTATAAAGTTATCTGTTTTACAGGAGTTATTTCCCTTTGATTATAAAGTTATCTGTTTTACAGGAGTTATTTCCCTTTGATTATAAAGTTATATGTTTTGCAGGAGTTGTTTCCCTTTGATTATAAAGTTATATGTTTTACAGGAGATATTGCCCTTTGATTATAAAGTTATATGTCTTACAGGAGTTATTGCCCTTTAAGACAGGTAAAATGGCCCCCTTTCATGCAAAGTTTATATATAAATAGCATATATTTTTCATATTATCTGCTTAAAATTTTAATGTCATAACAACTTCTTCTATGTGATATAAAATTATGCTCTTTCAAATATCTACAAATTAATTGTCCTTTCTGTTGCTTTTGTTAGAACGAGTACCATTTTGCACGTCGTAAGAGAAATAACTCGCATAAAAACATATAATTCTAAAATGTTATAATACTGACATGAGATACAAAATATTTATTTTGGATGGATGGATAAATAGAGTATTCTATTGATTGAGAAAGAATAAAATAATACTGTTAAAATATTCACAAATACAAACTTGAATATTTATGCACATGTATGTAGAATGCTTTGTGAGTAAGGACCATAATTGAGTTCTAAAAAGTGTGTATTCCATAAAAACAAGACTTATCTATTGTTTTATTAAATATGATTAATGCATGAAATTACCTCTAAATAGGTATTTTATTAATAATCAGCAGGACAAATGGAGAAATCTCACATTCTGAGAATTTATTTTCATCAAAGAAACACACACTACCTATGAAATCTAAGGTAATATATTGGAAGGAGTGTTTCTTTTAAGTATAAAAACATAACTTCAACCAATCAGAGCTTAGATTATATGTAAAAGTGGTATTTATTATTTTCTCTTTGTTGTATTTTGAAATACAAAAAAAATGTATATTTCATGGAATCGCATAAATAAAATTTTTACTTGAAGGTTAATATACAATGATTATTTCTAGCCCAAATTTGATTGGAATTAGTTGTATTTTAATACCTTTATGGACAGATTGATGCATGACCTATAAATAAAGAATTTCTGGAGATGACTGCTATTTCTAGAGTAGAGATTCTGCAGGCATCTAGGGTATCACTTCAAGAATTTATACTGACAGACAGTAGAGAAATCATGTAAATATAGGGTGTTGAAAGGTTAAACCTCAGCCAAAATGTCCAGGTAGGCTAAAAAATGCAATTTTTTTTTTTAAAGTTAGAGAAATTAATTAATTTTTTTTTTAAACTTATTAAAACTTAATTACCGGTATCTTAACTAGTTCACCCTGATAGATTTTATAGGGAAAACATAATCTGATCTTATATATGTAGGTAAGACTCAGATTGACGCCCAGCCCCTAAACGACGTCCAATCCTTAAATCCATGTCCAATTTCTATGTCGTAACGTCACAGACATCTGTCCCTCAGATCTATGTCCTTTTTCAAATTCTCAAATCGGTGTCCAATTCTCAAATCTATGGCCATTTCTCACTTTCTCAAATCGACGTACAATGACATCACTGACGTATGCCCTAACCCTAACCAATAAATCTGCCATAGATCTGAGAATTTGGAAAGGACACCGATTTGAGAATACCCTTAAATCGGACCGTGATTTGAGATAATGATGTCAGTGGATGCCGATTTGAGTCCATCATATTTGATTTTCCAAACAATTCCATCATCGTCAATGGATTGGGTTGGTGGTTAATACCAGAATGAATCATACAATTTGTGTCCTTAAGTTTTGTACATATATCTGTATACATACATACATGTATTACTTGTATACAACTAACAGGCAACAAAAGCAAAATAACATAAATGAATTATTATGTATGTCACTAACTTTGACAACGAGAACAAAACAAATACATTCAATGTATTGTGAGAAAAAACAATCAAGTTGAATTAACAATAATATATAGGATACATTTTTTTGGCATTTTGTATCATTCTGTTTAAAGTTTCAGCACAATGTACAAACAAATGAACATAAAATATTATTTAATACTTTTTTTTTTTATAATTAAACCATATCCAAATTTGTAATTTCATATTGCCCATTCTGGTACTTCCATACACCTAAATGACATCACATAAAAATACTATGAACATTTGAGCAATATGAAGTTTGGCAGAACAGAAAAAGTACCATAATGCACCACAACTTACATAGTGTCAAGTTTGGCAGAACAGAAAAAGTACCATAATGCACAACAATTTACATCGTGTCAAGTTTGGCAAAATAGAAAAAAAAGTACCATAATGCACCACAACTTACATAGTTTCAAGTTTGGCAGAACAGAAAAAGTACCATAAAGCACAACAATTTACATCGTGTCAAGTTTGGCAAAATAGAAAAAAAAGTACCATAATGCACCACAACTTACATAGTGTCAAGTTTGGCAGAACAGAAAAAGTACCATAATGCACCACAATTTACATCGTGTCAAGTTTGGCAAAATAGAAAAAGTACCATAATGCACCACAACTTACATAGTGTCAAGTTTGGCAGAACAGAAAAAGTACCATAATGCACCACAACTTGCCTTGAGTCAACAGTTAAATTAACGTTCTATTTCAGCATGGAACATGACACCTTCGTAACAAATTTCACGATTTTAAATCAAAATCAGACAAACATTTAATCTAGCAAAATACTTAACAATCTATAGTAAACAGTCAGATACAAAAGCTTGGGTTGTCAACACAAAACAGGCCCCTTCTTTGAGCAATTAGTGAATTATCTCCCTTAGCTGTTCATGTTTCTCCAATACTGTTCAATGCAAATCACAAAAGGGAGATAAACAAAGAAGATTTGAAGGTTATTTACATTCTCTTGACGTCACTTGAATCAGTGATTTATAGTGTTTTAACATTGGTTTGTATTATTTTTTTTCCTATGCATTATGTAACCTTTGTATGTAAACAGAGACCATTTGATGGTTTTCAACATTCTTCAGAAGTCATTTGAATCAGTGACTTTTTGTAGTCACTTGAATCAGTGATTTATGTCATATATAACATTGATCTTTATCATTTTTCTCCTAAGCCATGTATCACCTCAGTCTGTAAACAAAGAACATTTATAGCTTTTTCAATATTCTTTGGAAGTCACTCGAAAGAGTGCTTTATGCTGTATATAACCTTGGTCTGTATCCTTCTTCCCCTTCAGAACTAAGATCGCTATCACTTTCTGTTGCCCATTTGTGTATGTACTTCATTGTGTTGGCTATCAATGCTGTCCAACCTGTCTGATGGCTAAAAATAAATATATAACATCTTAAACTGAAAGTGAAAGTAGGTTCTGTAGTGACTGCTTTATTTGTCAAGTGGGCAATTTTCCAGCTTTATTAAGATAATAACTAGCTACATTTCGATGATAATGATGATGATGATGTCCACTTTTAACCATTACACTGCCTAGGCCATTAGTAGGTTCTTGAATTACCATAAAAACTGGTGTATTTTGTTAGAGGGCATGGATTTGAGATAATAATCTGTCTACCAGTACATGTATTTACATCATAATGACAAACAAAATGAGTTTAATGACCAGAAGTAGTGTTTATTGATGAGAAATAAAAGAGTAACCCAAACAAAGTAATTCATGAATGTGTGATAGTGCATGATATTATTTATTTAATAGATTTTACACTTTTGTTTTTTTTTTCATTGCCAGATGCACCATGATATTTTCGATTGTGATGACGTTGACATCACAGTGATATAAACATATCGTGGCAGTCAGTTTTATTGGTGGAGGGACCCGGAGAAAACCACCTACCTATCGTAAGTCACTGACAAACTTTATCACATAATGTTGTACACCTCGCCCTGATCGAGATTCAAACTCACAACATCACAGGTGATAGGCACTGATTGCATAGGTAGTTGTTAATCCAACTACCATATGATCACAGGCACAACATCCCCTGCAATAATGTATAATTACCTCGCACCACAACCTCTGCCTGTATCACCATGGAAATACTCATAAAATAAAATCAAATCTTTAAAGTAAGGATCTTTAGCATACTTTTCACTTGAACCTGAAAAAAATATTTTAAGTATATTTTTAAGCATATAAGTAGCCTGGTGTGTGTCTTATAATAAGAAGGCACTGCTTACCATTCGCTGGGTTCATCTCATTTTTGTAGAGTATGTGTTGCTCATCTTTCTAGTTTTCTGTGTTTTTTTGTATTGTTTGTCTCCATCCTGTGTCTTGTGTACCCAATTGTTGCCAGTGTCTCTGGATTGTTCATTCTGGATTGCCCCTTTGGTTTTCTCTGTTTATTTAATACATATTTTACAGTATTCAAAGGATTGATTGATTGATTGATTTTTTGTGTTTAATGCCACTTTCAACAATATTTCAGCTATATCATGGCAACCAGTTTTAGTGCAGTATTCAAAGGAAGCCATGTTTATATATGACCTAGATATTTCATCATACAAACATATCTTACATATTCTATATACAACAGCTACATGAGGAATCAAATCTTACCATGACATGGACGGTAACCTTGTAAATCTGGTGTAAAAATGTCAGCTAAACGTTGAGACAGTTTCTTAGCAACATCACCAAGTCTCATATAAGTTTCTGATCCTGTTGGAAATTCTACTTTCAAAGATTCACCATAATAGTAGTCGTAGCGAAACAAGTTCTCAATCAACAGGTAATTCACTGAAGAAAAAATAAACAAGATGTCAATAAACAGGGAATTCACTGAAGAAAAATATCAAATTCTCAATAAACAGGTAATTCACTGAAAAAAATTAACAATTTCACAAACAACAGGTAATTAACTTAAAAAAACAAACAAGTTCTCAATAAACAAGTAATTCACTGAATAAATAAACAGGTTCTCAATAAACAGGTAATTCACTAAATAAATAAACAAACAAGTTCTCAACCAACAGGTAATTCAATGAAAAAATATTAACAAGTTCTCAATAAACAGGTAATTCACTGAACAAAAATAAACAAACAAGTTGTCAATCAACAGGTAATTCACTGAAAAAAGTAAACAAAGAAGTTCTCAATCAACAAGTAATTCACTGGGAAAAATAAACAAAGAAATTCTCAATTAACAGGTAATTCACTTCTTATCATACATTGATTTGTTTGGCCATTATTGCAGAATTTTCTGATTTTTTTTTTCAAACAAATTTACCTCAAGAAATTAAGATTGAATAAGACCAGTGTGTCATTGTTTGACTCAATAAGACCAGCATGTCATTCTTTGACTCAATAAGACCAGCATGTCATTCTTTGACTAAATAAGACCAGCATATCATTCTTTGACTCAATAAGACCAGCGTGTCATTCTTTGACTCAATAAGACCAGCATTTCATTCTTTGACTCAATAAGACCAGTATGTCATTCTTTGACTCAATAAGACCAGCGTGTCATTCTTTGACTCAATAAGACCAGCATATCATTCTTTGACTCAATAAGACCAGCATGTCATTCTTTTATTCAATAAGACCAGCGTGTCATTCTTTGACTCAATAAGACCAG